>AXCM01004441.1:0-21091 GCA_000473375.1 Anopheles culicifacies | reverse complement strand
ATATATGACAAACGATGAGTTTTGAATTGTTCAAAATAAAATAATTTCATCATTTTCATTCACTTCAGGTTCTCATAAGCGCGCTTGGGAGCTCTATGCTGAGACGGTGTATCCCGATACCGAGAAAAGTCTGTTGGCCGTGAAGTGCAATTCACTGCTATCGCTCACTACTGGCGGCTGTGTTGGTAATCCGATTCCCCTTGGCTTTGCCTGTCCGAAAACGGCCAAAGGAAACTTTTTCCTGAAGACAAATGATAAACCACCGTTCGCTTTAGCTTCGTAATTTTTCTGTGCGGTTAGTGTTGATTGAGATATCAAGTTCGCCTTTTTATGTTGTTTAATATTAACGTTACAGCTGAAATTGAATGGAATGCAGGTTTCGAATTGTTGAATTAACGTTAGCGTTTATATGTAAGCAAAACGAATTGAAATAAATTCAAATGGCAAAGACGTATGGCATGTGTGTTTCATAGAACATTGAAATGAACATTAGTAATTACGATGTTTTGTAAATGAAGAGGACCAATTGGATTGGATAACTTTTGTCGGGTTAACTTTGGAAGACCATTTCCAGGATTCCACAACAATAATTTACCTACAGATGGGATTTGACACTGGTCCTATTTCGTAATAAAGCAGTGCCATTGCACCACTGTAATACGTCCCAATATTTAATTTATACTTTCTATGCTTTGGCATTACAACAATACTACTGTGGTTGTTCTGCCATTTCTGGCATCCATGATTTTAATTTGCCTAGGGCACTCTCCTGCACACGGAGGAATAGTCCAGATGAGATTTGATCCCAAAACCTGGCGTGTGCAGACCGACCTTGCTATCGCCTTGGCCACCGAGCTCTTCCCGGTACTTGCGCTTATGATAAAAATTTATGAGTAGTGTAGTCCAGAGCGGTAATGCACAAAAATGATAGTTCACTATTTCTTTTCTTCACTTTGTTTTGCAACGTTTGTTTTACGTTGTTTTGTAACGGTCAATAGAAGAATTTAAAATTTAAATTGAAAAGTTTCAGCTGACTGTTGGAAGTACGGTTTAAGCCCTGAACCACACGTTGTAGCCGTAGGTCATGAATTGACATTTCGATTTGTTTTCGATCGACCGGCAGAGGTAAATACATTTTCACTTGCAGCTTGTGAGAAAATCCTTCAGCAAAGGAAAATAGAATACTACTTGCGGGTTGATATTTAATATTTCCCAGTTTTCCTAACGCTTTCCGTCGCTCCCTAACTGCTGGTGTTATTTACTACCGAATGTAAGTGGAGTTGTTTCAGAACACAATCAAGCAACTAAATGTGTGGTTGTTTTGTTTTTCAGCTTCGGGATCTGCAGAGCAATCTCTTTTGACCAATTTCATCCCAATTCTGATAAAATGGATGTCGCTTCGCCGAACAATGATCAATTGAGTAAGCGCTGGAATCACTTGCGGAAAATTCTCGAACGGTCCGGTCCATTCTGCCACCCTAACTTTGCCGCCTCGTCAGAAACGCTAGAATTTTTGCTGAATACTTGCAAAATCCTCGTAATTGGTAAGCATGAACACCGGTATGCATGATGATAAAGTAAGTTTGATGCTTATGATATCCGTTACAGGTGCGGGAGGATTGGGATGTGAACTATTGAAAGATTTGGCCCTAATGGGCTTCCGTGATATACACGTAATCGATATGGATACGATCGAGCTTTCGAATTTGAACCGTCAATTTTTATTCCGAAGGACGGATATCGGCAAGTCGAAGGCGGAATGCGCTGCGGCCTTCATTAATGGGCGCGTTCCAGGGTGTGTCGTAACAGCACACTTTTGCAAAATTCAGGATTATGATTCCTCCTTCTATCGGCGGTTCCATATCATTGTATGCGGTTTGGATTCAATCGTAGCTCGAAGGTGGATAAATGGTATGCTGATATCAATGCTGGAGTATGAAGAAGATGGTTCAGTGGATGAGACCTCCATTATTCCTCTCATTGACGGTGGTACGGAAGGCTTCAAGGGAAATGCCCGCGTGATTCTGCCCGGAATGACGGCTTGCATAGATTGTACGCTGGATCTGTTTCCTCCGCAGGTGAACTATCCACTTTGCACTATAGCCAACACACCAAGACTGCCTGAACATTGCATCGAGTACGTAAAGATTATCCAATGGCCAAAGGAAACTCCATTCGGAGCTGATATCGCTCTCGATGGTGATGAACCGCAACACGTCACTTGGGTATACGAAAAGGCACAGGAGAGAGCAAATAGCTTCAACATAACAGGACTGTCGTATCGTCTAGTGCAGGGAGTACTGAAGAACATAATACCGGCAGTAGCCAGTACCAATGCTGTGATTGCGGCAGCCTGTGCGACAGAAGTATTCAAAATAGCTTCGAGTTGCTGTGAACCGTTGAACAACTACATGGTGTTCAATGATGTGGACGGAATCTACACCTACACGTACGAAGCGGAAAAACGTTCTGACTGCTTGGCCTGCAGCCAAATACCAAGACCGGTAGAGATTGCCGATCCAAATGGTATGACATTGCAGGATCTGATTCAGCACCTGTGTGACAATCCAGAATTGCAAATGAAAAATCCAGGGTTGACCGCGGTGCTAGAAGGCAAAAACAAAACCCTGTACATGAGCACGGTCAAGAGCATCGAGGAAGCCACAAAGGGAAATCTTACGCTGTCTCTCAACGAGCTTGGCCTGAAAGATGGGCAGGAAATAATGGTGGCCGATAGCACCACACCGAATACAATCCTTATCAAGCTCAAATTTCAACCAAATGAGGTCGAAATGTCCTGAGAGGGGATGTCCTTCAGCGGGATTCTTAATTTTGATAGGGCAAAAACATTAAAGCCAGCATAAAATTACACACGAAAAGAAATGCGTCAATAAAATTGATTTTCAACTTAAGCATCACGTTGTTTCTACTTTTCATTGCGAATTAATAACCGCGAAAGCTAAGTATAATTTAGTTAAATTTATTACCACTCACATGTACGAAACCATAACATCAAAACTCACGATGCCAGTTGAGGCATCCCCTTGTGCGGACCATGTGACTGTTAGTTGTAGCAACGAGCCGTTACCATGGCAACGCAAACAAAAACAAATGCGTTTATCACAAAAACTTTGTGGATTTGCCTAGTTTCCGACTCAAGGTTGACCGAGCCAGAGGGATCAATTTTACACATAAAATGGATTGGAAGCATCTTTTGTCGTTGTCACCGCACAATTTAGATGACGTACGCAAAGATGGCGCAGCGCTGGAAATCGCAAATTTATCCACCGACATTAAGCTGGACAGCAAAAGTAGCAAAAAGTTGTTCCGTTTGGCACAGGTGGCTTTGCAATTCCGGAACGATCAGGTAGCGTGGCCAGATGGCCTCACGATATTTCCTTCAAATTCACACTTTATTCCACTACTTTGCAGGTGAGACAATTGAAACAGACGCTAGCGGAAGGCAAAGATGATTTCGGAAGTCAAGAGCGGCTGAAGGAATGGAAAAGAACCATCGAAAAGCTTGAGCTGGAACGCCACACCCTTCGAACAAAACTCAAGGACATGGCGGAAGAAAACTCCAAACTGCAGGCAAAGTACGCGGAAGGATTTCATGTCGGCGGCGGTAGTGATGGAGAGGATTCGCCCGACGCTTTATCGGAAATCGAAAGACAGCAGGAGCTGTATAATAATATCAGCATGAAGAACAAGCACATAAAGCGCCTTCTTCGTGATATTGATGATTTGGAAAAGCGGAATAGCTTTCAGGTCGATACCATCAATGGGCTGCAAGTAAGCTTAAACGATGCAACGCTTAACATTACGACCCTCACGCACCAGTTTGAAGAACTACAGTTGCGTTCGAAGGAACAGCAAGAGCTCAACAGCAAACTGAACGAAAAACTTCAGCAAATGGAAGGTGAGCTAATGAATATTTGTGACGAGAAGGAACATTTGCTAAATGAGCTCGGCAAGGTGAATAAGCTGCATGCGGACCAGGTTGCCGAATGGGAAGGCCAATTTGATCAGCGAGATAGACAGCTGAACGAGTTGCAGGATCGGTACGATGATCTGTTGAGCCAATTCCCGGGCATCGATATAGAGGCGGAACGCCGAGAGTACAAACTAATGATGGAACGGCTCGAGCAGAAGGATGAAATCATCGTCGATTTGGAGCAAAAGATTTTAACGCTCTCGAAGGAAATCCATCGTTCGACGGAAGTGATGAACCGGATCAGCGAGGAAAAAGAGCGAGCGGGTCAAGAAAAGCAACAGGAAAGCCATTGCTGTCAGGAGTATCGAATGCAGCTGGAGAAGGCCAGCGAACGGTGTCGCGAAATGCAGGAAATATTGGCTGATGTTGAGGACGATAATCGGTTGAAATCGCGCCAGGCTGTAGAAGCAATAGAGGCACTAAGACGCTACGAAACTGGCGAGGAAGGGCTTGCGAGTGCGCTTAAGAAAGTGACTCGCTTGCAGGAGAAGGTGCATTTCCGTGATAAACAAATTCGTCAGCTGATAGCGGAGATAAATCTAGCCAACGAGATTGCCATTGAAAATGGCGTTCTACGGTATGAGCGATATTAGATATTAATGCACCAAGCACCACAGTCTCAGAAAAAAAACATCGTGTTTTTCTTTTTCAGGAAACGTTTAGGTATAGCTGATGATGAAGTTGTCGCTACGAGTTCCATACTGGCAAAGCAGAAGAAGATTGCTAAAGTGAACGAACGGTTAGCGCTAAAGCTGCGCGCCTCGGAAGAGATGAGATTGCAGCTAAAGTTGGAGAAAAATGATCTTAAGTAAATGCTTGCGATCCGGGTTTCTCCACGAAAACAGAAATACATTGCTATATGTTCTTCGTTTTAGGCGACAGTTGGCTACACTAGCTCAAAATGTAAAAAGACGAGCAACAGAAGCTAGTAATGAGTCGGATGGCCATGAAGCAATACCTTCATCCCCCGGTGGTCGAAGTGTGGCCGAACCCGATGGTATGATATCTTCGATCAGCGACGTGAATGCAGTAAAGTACTGTGAGAAATGCTTAAAACAATACAACGTGCGAGACAGTATGAAACATTGTAAGGCATGCCTATTCCGACACAGCTTCAATTACTGTGACAAATGCGTTGGACAGTTGAAAATGAATTTTGACGATGAAAGCACGAAAGGTGCGGTACAGACCGGTAGCAACGACGATTCACACAACTTGCATCGTATCGCCGAGTTGGAAAAACAATACATAACGGTAATGGAGGAGAACGAAAATCTACGTGACGGAATGCATGACATTTTGGAAAAGCTTCGAGAGTACGATGCAATGTCGGATCAGCTCACGATCGATAAGGATACGCTGGAGAAATTACTCAACGTGCTCAGTGTGCGACCGATGTCCGGTTGGTACAGTGGTATGCGACTGCCGAACGATCTACTCGCTGCAAGGGAGCGCGAAATGCTGCTCAAGGAACGTTTGACCATAGTGGATCCCGATGCAAGCGGACGGAAAAGTAAAAGCATCCAGTCGACGGAGAGTGTGAACGATTCTGGCAATGTTTGCAACGAGGATGATAATTCGGAATCCATCGATCGACTAGAACCGGAGCAATTAGATTTTAGCGAGCAAGTGTTGCTGAAAGCGGTAGAAATCGATCGTCTGACGGAGCGAAATGAACAGCTTCGGACGGAAAACGAACGGCTGCTGGCGGTGCAGGATGAGCTACACGTTACACAAAAGCTATACAACGAAATGCTACAAATTACTAACGCGTCTGAGAATGAAAAGGATCGACTACTCGTCCAAACGGTCGATCGGTTAAAGGACATCGAGTCGGGCGTTTGTACGCTTCAGCGGAAGGTGGATTTCCTTAAAGCGGATAACGACAATCTGCATAACTCTTTGCGTCAGATAAAAAGTGAATATCTAAATCTGCTGCATGATCTACGCTTGGAACTGGCAAGGAAAAGTACCGAACTGAAGCAGGTTCATGCGAGCGGTACAATGAAGGAGGATTCGTTTGACTCGATGGACAGCGATCTGGTCGAAAAGTTGGAGAGCGAACTGATGCGTATGAAGTTTGAAGCGACAAATATTTATAACATATTTTTGAAGAACATACAAGAGGTGGACAAAGAGCAGTTGCCAGACGTGGATTATAGCAAACTGAACCAATTGAGCATAGTGGATAACAATCTGGCGGTGGAGTTTATAACCCGGGAAGAGTACAAACGCTTGAAGGATCGTCTGAACGAATTGGAGCGTGAGCTAAACCGAGAACTGGTGAGAAATGGACATTTAGAGGAGTTGCTAAAAGTATCCAACGATCAAATCCGATCGCAACAATCCCTTATTTCGAAATATATTCTGAAGAAGAAGTTAGCCTACGCCATCTGGTAGTTGATCTGCAGAGTCAATCAAATGAGAAGTATTTATTGGCTCGAGCAAACAAAGAACTGGAGCTCGGTAAGTGAGAATGTGATGTTGAGTAATGTTGTCAAATATATTTTACAAAAACTAAAACCCCTTTTCAGTACGTGAGCAGGAGGAAAGTTTGAAGCTGGAGAGTAACAAAATGAAACAAAAATTGTTACAAAAAATGGAAGAGCTTGATAACCTTAAACAACAACACGAACAACAGGAACTAGAATTTGCTGCCCAGCAAAAAGATAATAAGCTCAAAATAAGGTAGATATATCTTATTGTGTTAGTAGTTAGCTTTATAAATGTTGTTACTCCTTTTTCAAATCTTATGCAGATATTTAAAAAAAAGTTTACAACGCCTAACTACGGGTAACCACGCTTATCTACCGACATTTGCAATTGCGGAGTTTATTAAGATGTACACAAAAGTGATGGAATTGCGTGATAATTTAGCGGAGCAGCAACGAAACCATCAGAGCGATATGCGGGATGAAGAATACGAACGTATATTTGCGAAATTAAAGGAAAATATTGAAGGGAATCACATACAGGATAAAATCAATGTTAGTTACATCGATAGCATGGACTAATGGCAACATAATAATCCGTTTTTTTACCTATGCTTTTAGTTAATTAAATTTGAAAGTCAAAGTGAATATTTGACCAGACAGTTGATACTGTGCCAGGAACAGGTCGATCAGTTACAACGCGAAAATAAACAGCTGCGATTGAACGAAATAGACAGCACTAGACACTGGGACACGCTCGAGCTGTTGTTTGGTGAGGAGGCAGCCGAACGAATGCGCAAGGACCGCGATAAATACTTCGACAAGGCGGTCCAGGTGACTGTTGGTAAGCAATGAAGCGCCGCGGCTCACGACTAGGCCCGTGTTCTAATGAGAAACCTTTCGTCAAATTGTAGAAACATCATCTAAGTGTATTAACACGATTCCGATAATAGAAGATACCTTCGGAGAGCCACCAAGAAGATGTTCATCCGGTGACACCATAAACGATTATGACGATGGAAACGAACAAAACCAAACCGTGGTGATAGACGATGAACAGACGGCTAAGCCTGCCCAAACGGTGGCGCAAAAATCTCTTGAGTCTCAACTGAAACAGGCTATGATGCTTGCTTCCACGAGAAGTGCACTTCTGCTGGAAGCCGAAAGTCGACTATCTGAATGCCAGGGACGGATTAGACTGTTGGAAAAATCGCTGGAGGAGAAAGATGCCTTGCTCAGACAACAGTCACAGTCACTGGGCGTTGTGAAGCAAGATCACGTTGAAGATAGTATTCTTAGTGTAAGTTTCCATAAAACGGATTTCGGATGAAACGGAATTGTGGTAATTAATGCTGTGTTTCAGTCTACAATAGGATCGTTGCAGAATCTGCTTCTAGAAAAGGATACAACCTTATCGAGGTACCAAGAGCTGCTAAAATCGGAACGAAACGAACATTCGCAGGTGTACGATGGAAACATGGCTCAGATAAGAAATCTCAAACAAACGATCGACGAGCTGGAGCAGAAGCTTTACGAAAAGCAGAAGGAATGTGACAATATCGCAACCCAGCTCAGCGACATGAATCGTCAGAAAACGCTGCAAGAAAGTGTTCCGGAAAAGTCTCGACCGATGGAACAGGAAGTGACCGTATCGGAAGCCGGTGGTGCGATGGTTTACACAGACAAAATAATCGAGAATATCTATGAAATTGATGAAAAGAAAGAGCGCGAAATTCAGGACTTAAATGTGCAGGTAAAAATGCTCGAATGTAACGTTCAGGAGCTGGAAAACGAACAGAAGCGACTGCAGCTACAGTTACGGGAAGCGAATGCGCGTGAGAAGAAGGGTGAAAAATTGCTTCGAGAAAAGGACATGGAGTTGGCAGCGCTGAACGATCGGTTAACTAAGGAAGCGAATGATTTGCGTGAATTTACTGAAACGATCGCAAGTGCCCAAGAGATTGAACAGCTAAAGGAGATGCTTGAGGAGAAGGATCGCCACATACAGGATCTCACCGAGACGCTATCGCAATTTCACGAGGATCAACGTAGCTTTATGAACGATACATCGCTACACTCAGCCGAGCAGGTGTCTCAGCTGAGTGCGGACTTGAATCGCAGTGAGGCAAGTAACCGAGTGCTGAAGACTCAGATCGAAGCACTCAAACGGCAGATCGTTAGTATACAGCAGCGGGAGAAACAATCGCGCGATCTGGTAAAAACGCTCAAAAACCAGCTGATCAAGCGTCCCGTCATTGCGATGAAACCGGACCGTATGTCAACCCCGCGGGAAGATCAACTGGCGCGCCGTGTACAGTTGTTGGAAACGGAGCTGCTAGATACGAAAGATGAGCTGCGGAAGCAGACGGTAATAAATGAAAATCGACGAGCGAAAACGGCGGCAGAGTTGGATCTGTGGAACAAACAGAAACGCTGGCAGCAAATGGCGGAGCGGTTGAAGGTGCAGCTGAAGGAGCGGGAGGTGGAGCTGGAAAAGTTGAAGGTACACTTTAACACTGCCAAAACGACGATCGCTCGAATGGAGCGTGATCGTACGCGGTTCAATAGTGGCGGTACAGGGACGAGTACCACTGCAACGGCAACACTGCTCGACAATAAGTATCAACCTTCGGGATCGCCCGATCAGTACTGCAGTACGGACAGTACGGTTTCGGAGGATACCAGCACCACCACGACCACGGCACAAATGTTCACACAAAACAGTAAAGAAATCATCGATGCACTCAAGAGCCGTATCGAGTCGCAACAGCGAAGAATCATTGCCATGGAACTGGATAGGAAGGTAAGAATGTTCATCCTAAGGTGAGTCTTTTTAGCTTATTGCTTTTCCTTCTTTGATGAAGGGTTCCAATACGGTTGCACATGAGCTGGAAAAGATGCAAGAGAAGCTGTGCAACATGGAGGCTCAGAATGTGCGCCTGGAGGCCAAGACTTTGCAGCTGCAGCTCGACAACGACATGCTGCGCCAAAGCGATGAAACGGAACGACTTAAACGACAGATCAAGCATCTAGAAGAGTAAGTAATACAATCAATCGATCATTTTGTAGGAACAAGTTGAAAAAGCGTTAAACGCTATCGCGTAGAAACGATCAGCTATGAACGGAGATTTGCTCACAATAGCGGAACGATGTTGTTAATCGTTTAAATGTCTAATATGTGACCGGTTCTACGGTTCGCTCTCGGGGGGAATTCCCACAAGTTGGGAAAATACGCAAGCTGGTTTAATTTGCGGTTTGTCAGCTTGTTCGTGTTTTCGTCATATAATTTAAAGCCTATCAAAAGCCGAACACGTTTCCTGTCACGTTTTGTGCGTTTCTTTCGCAAGGTATGTTATCGCTCTGAAGGAAGAGATTGCGAAAGCAACTGCCGGGTGTCCCGAGTCCATCAACTTCGAAAATCTTTGCGTACGCTGCAGTCGACGGAGCGGTTCGAATGATTTGGCTGAGCGTAACACAAATCTTGAGCAAACCGTGCTCACCCTGAAGCGTATGATCGAAAAGCTGCGAGCCGAAAACAAGCATCTTAAGGAACACCGTAATCATCAGGAACGTGCGGCTAATGCGGAATCTCTTAGCAACCCACCGAATGAAACGATCGCTAAGGAGTTGTACGATCGGTTGAAAAAGGAGCATGAAAAGTTACAACAAAATCTCACGGAGGCACTCAACAAGGTGTCGGTGCAACAGGTAGAAATAGAACTGCTGTCGAGTGTAACGTGTACCCGTTGTAAGGTCAGATGCGGCGAAGAATCGAAGGAGACGAATCGTGATGATGCTGCCGGAGACGAAACGCTCAAGGATAAGCTGGAAAAGAAAAGCCAGCTGCTGGAAAAGGCGAAAATTCTACTGCAACGTGCAGCGGCGAAGGAACGATACCTGAAGGAGCAAATCGATCTGCTACGGCGTAAATGTTCCGATTTGCAGAATGTCCCCGTTATAGACGAAATAAGTGAGTAAGGGAACGTGATATCATTCGTTTCAATAGATAAATCCTCTATTTATGGTCGTGCTGCGGTTTAGTATGCATAGTAATATTGTAAGAACAATTTAAAATCGTGTAAAATATACAAGTCAACAAAACTGATCACTTACTAATTGATGCCGCTTGCTGCCAAGAACTGATGATGTGTTTAATTGTAAATTAAATATAAATTCCATGCGGATGCCACAGCACACACGACTCTTCACCGGGGACGCGTTGAGTGCGAAAGGCATCTTGGTAAGGCCAATAAGCTTAGGTTGTTTTGACTGATGCAGGAATCTTTGGCAGTCCGAACTCGTCAACCAGTATTCCGTCTTTGTTGGTGACACTGTCCGCTCCCGGTTCCTTGTCAGGAGCTTCAGGTGCTTTCACAACATCGTCCAGATAGCTGGCATCGTCGTCGAGTGCGATCTCATCGCCAAGCGCATCTAGTTCGGCCTGCAGTTCATCATCGTCCAGCTCCGGCATGCCGTACGTACGGCCCATTGCTTCCTGCACTTCATCCGCCTGCTCCAACATGTCCGCCATATCGTCCTGTATATCTTCGATTTCTTCAATGTTGATCTTCTTGAATTCCTTCTTCATCGACTTCATGCCATCCTTCATAGCGGCCACCGTCGCCTGAGTATCCTTCAGCGTCTGATGGGCAAAGTTGGCTTGCTCCATGTTGAACGATTGGTTCCGTAAATTTTCCACCTGTCCCTCGTATTGTTTACGTTGCTTCAGCACGCGCATGGCCTTCTGTTTGACGGCATTCTTTGCCGGACCTTCGCGCATTTTAGCCATTTGGTCCTTATACTTCCGCAGTTCGTTATCTAGCGTTTTAATTTTGCCTTCGATTGCCTCCGCTCGGGCATCAACCTGGATGAGTGATGAAGTGAAAAAGGAAAGATGGTAGGGTGAGTCATCTGTCTGAAATAAATTCGTACAATGCTACTTACACCACTGATACAATCACTGATGCTTGGGCCCGGTTCTTTGGGTTTAGATTTTCCAAACAAACGGTTCATTTTGTACTACTTTGTAATACCAAGAAAAGACAATAAAATTAATTTGCACTGTATAAGTATCGCGTTTTTATCTTTCCGTACAACAAATGAAGCACGATTGAAGGTTGTTTTGTTTGTATATTTTAGAGTGTGTAGCAGGCAGGTTCGACCATAGCACGGCTGCTGGCAAGCAAGCTGTCATTTAGATACCCCTGTGAAAATACTCTGCTATAAACGAGAAACAAAGTATTTCAAAATGATCGTTATTCAGAAGACGTAAATAAATGATCATTTGTAATGCTTCAGTTTGGCTTTTATGTCCTGAGACCCACTAATTTTAATAATAAAAAGTATATTCAAGTAATAAATTTAAGAAAAACATGAAATAGATCCATGCATCTTCAGCCAAACGACTTCTTAAACTCTAATGAATTGAAGAAAGAATTTAACGTAATGTTGTAATTAGATGTAAAGTAATGTAACAGCAATGTAATTGTAAAAAAAGATGGCAAGAGCAGGGCAAACGAATAGGCGGTAGCACGGATTATAAAGAGACATGACAGTTAGGAGGGTGGAGGATTCAACGTTGGAGAGAACGCTGTAGGCAACGAAAAACTTGCACGCAGGACTCTGACTACTCTTGATGCTGACCAGGCTCAACAGTTGACATCGCACTTGATAAGAAGGTATGGCAACATTAGGGTCGTTAAGCAAGCGCTTGGCGGTCAGTCTAGTAATCTTCCGCTGTGCTCTCTTTAGTCTATCCAAAGCAATGATACCCTCGAGCGACCAGAAAACACTGACTTAGTCCAGCATAGATCGGACCTTTTAGCTGTATGATGTACTCAAGCACATCGGATTATGGTCATCCTAAGCCATGTGCGTAATATGACAGTGGTGGATTAACCTATGGGCGAAGTAGCCTAGAGTCTTGCCATTAGGGAATTCAAAGCAGTAATCTCATTCGAAAGAGTAATCCAACAACACTTTGGTAGGATTTTCTTTACACAACTCTAAGGTAAAGTGATACATATACTACTCTAAAGGCCCTATCTACGTTTAAGCTTAGGTCCTTCAAAGAGCTTAATTGGCCACTGAGATAAGGCCCACATAGGCTTTTGAGATGCGGCTCAAAAAGATTTGTCGTCAAGCTACACTCCGAGATTCTTAGTCAAGCAAACACGTGTGAGAGTTGAAATGCAGAGTTGTTAGAGATAAAACTACTTATCAGGGGTGCGTCCAAATGAGATAACGCAGCTCTTGGAAATCTGAAATATCCGTTAGTGTGGGATGGATCTGAGGCAATTCGAGATGGAAAGAACAAAACCTTAACATACTATCCAGAGGAACCTAGAATTGACGATTAACAGATTAACGGTGATTGTAAAGTCTTCCCATGCAAATATACTGCAAAACTTTGTAAAAATTTTATTACTTTATGTAAACTACCCAATACATTCTCCATTCCAACTTACCTGCGAGCAACATATCAACATCCACACACGCATAGATTGAATCAAATGAATGTTCTTTTTATTCGATATCAATACTATAGTTACTTTTACTAACATACATATGTTCTGACCCTTTTGGCGATCGATCTGGCTGCTGCTGCTGCTGTTGCTAATCGGACATTTCATCTGGAATGTTTTGTGCTTATAACATAGCTAGCGGCTTGGTAAATCGCACAAGCGCTGTGTTATTGTTGTACTGCACGCAACTCAAAAACGCAAATCTAAACGGCATGCAACTGTTGCCGACCTGATACTAGCTTGAACTACTACCAAACGCAATCGATCGATTTAGTGGCGCACAGAGATGTAGTAGTGCTGCGGAGCGAACGGGACGATTCGTTTGCAAGTGGCAATTCAAAGGACGAATGTGAGAGAAACATAATGTAGTAGGCGATTATTTACAGTAAGTTGCGTTCGGGCATCTCCGAATAGGGTGCGTTTGGTTGGTAGTATACTGTTGCGTACTAGGATTGTTTTTTTTCTTCGTAGTTATGGGTTTGACAATGTTCAATGCTTCCTGTGCTAAACATCTCAGCGCAGCACAATGCGATCGAGGCATTCTTTACCGATTAAATGTACTTTTGTATGTGGTTTGGGTGTGTGTGTATATATATATATATATTTAATTTTATATATAGTTTTCATAATATAATTTCTTCACACTCTGCGCAAAGTGTCCTCTATATTCGTACCTTCGTAGTCGTATACATGTTCTCAAGTCTCTTGAAATTTTGGATTTTTCCATTCTAGTGTTGCGTAGTTTCTAAAACGCTTCATAGTTCCTGTTTTTTGCAACACGCTCGCCTAAGCATCCGAGCAGTGTTTCGTATACATTGGTTTACACTTGATGTTCGTTTTTGTTTTCTTTCGCTTTTTTTTTAGGCTCGATAGTTTACTTGATCACTAGGGAGTGTGTATGTTGTGCATTAATCCTCTAGGTCTGTCTAATTGGGGCTGACCATCCTGCTTCACTTAAGGTTGCATGCAAATAAGTTACGTTCATTACAATTGAATTGTGTTCGTGTGTGTTTGAATGTAGTTTTACTTGTTTTGGATTAATGACGATCAGCTAAGCGCGAATATTCTCCCCTCCCATCACAACGGTGTTGCTCTCGTATACATCAATTTCAGGTGGAGCTCTTCATGTTTGTGTTCGTTTTTTAGTGTCTATGCTTCAGATGATGACCTGCACGAATCGCTATTCGATGATATGATACTAAACTTTACATTGAATTTGATTTACATGTGAGGGATCATGGTTGATCCCAATCCTACGACGATACAAAAACTAAACAAAGGGGCAAAACTATCCTTAGTGACGAATGTAACATACTATTCCAACAAAAAAAAAGGAAAACTCAAATACTACGACGATCTCTCCTGCCGTGTGCGTCTTAAAGCGCGAACACAGACCCGCGTCGGCTTTATCTACCTCTACGCTCGTAATACTGCTCCGGTATTCGATCCGTGCCTGTGTTGTTGCTGTTAGTAATTATGGTTGCAATGTGGCCGCTCATTTGAACAGCTGCAGTCAATACACCGAATTGTGGTGATCGTAATTGTGCGCGTGCAAGTAGGAGGGCATGGTTTGATTCAACTCGGACGCTCGGCGTCGCAGGGCCGCTATGCTGTGTCCTCGCCAAACATCGTCATCTCCATCCGGGGTACCGGCCGACAAGCTCTGACAGTTACCGATACCATGCTGATTGGGGCCGGACTAAATGTAACAGGTTCATAGGGGGAACGATAGAAAAGCATAAGTACGCATTTAAGATATTTGCTGATTTGTTTTGTATAAACATAAATATTTCATTAAAAAATATAAATAAAAAAAACAAAAGAAATAATAAATAAAATGATACAAAATGACGAAACACAGTAATACTGAATCAATGAAATCAAACACAAAAATAAAGATATTGAAAAAATGAGCATGAACATGACAAAAATCAAACAGAACGCCACAATATTTGTGGAACTGTTTAAGCGCCAGCCGGAAAAATCGAAACGTACCATTTCCCCATTGGCCGATGCATCGTTCTGACTGGCACCTTGCTGTTGCTGCTGTTGCTGTTGCTGCTGCTGTTGCGGATGCTGCTGCTGCTGAGGCTGATTCGGCTGCTGGCCACTATTTGTAAGGGGTGGAGTGGATGGTGAGCAAGCATTTATGTTGGGCGGGGTGGACGTGGGTGAGCCTCCCGTGCAGCCTACACCACCAACCGAATGTTGGTACATCATCGTATCACCTGAAGGAAAGCAATGAGAAAACGAGACGGATTTCCATGTGTGTTAGCTCTGCTAGAACTGCGCATCCTCCTGCATCACCACCACCACTCAGGAGCTTCAGTTGACGGGATGGATCGCTCCAAGAGCAAGAAAAACAACCCATGAGAGACGTGAAACGGTGCCTTTTCCGTCTGAACAAACAACAAACCCCATCAGCAACCGAAAAACACATTTTTCAGCCATTCGACACCTTGTGTGTTGTGCAAAGCGTCCACGATCGAAATCGGCGACGGTTAAAAACAACCCTGAGCCGTCCTCGTGGCCCAAGACCTCGCTGCTTGAGTGCATGCGAGCATGAATAATTTTGTGTCGATACGCTTTTTTTTTTGTTGTTCACTTCTGTTCCCAACCTCCGGAAAGGTGTTAATGGGTTCCGCATACCGGATGGGCCCGTGCGTGCAGTAGTAAGTCGTGACGACCATTGCCAAAGCGTACCGTGCAAAGGTGTACGCGGGTTTGGGTCGTACCCATTCTCGGGGATGTTCTGTTTGACCATTAGGGTGAGGTTTTTCTTTTTTTTTCGTGAGCACACACACACATACGGCTTGGTGTGTTGGTTTTCTTGAGCGTGACCTTGCAGGCGTGTTTTTGAAATTAGGAAAGCAAAGCACAAAACAATGCAACTGGTTCTGCATTCTTACATTCTTTTTTTTTTATTCAGCGTGGCCGTATAGCTCATGCTTACATTCTGATAGACAAAGAAAATTGCGTTTCATCCAAAACATTGATGATACGCTTTATCATGATACGCTACAAAGCTAGTAGACAACGCAACAGCTTAATTGGCGCCTAAATGTATGCAAAAGCAAATAGTAGACATACTAAAGTTTATATTCAATTTGTCTACAGTTAGCGACATTATAATGATGTATGGTATAATTAAAGCAGCTAGGGTTAAGCGTGTGGTAGTACGAACAAAATGAAATGGTGGGAATAGATTCCTTAACTTCTACATTTCTGATTGACTTTAAAAATTTGTGTTTGAAGTTTTTGGATCGTTTCCTACTGTTCATATCGCTCATTTACATGTATATTTTTTTTTTTTATTCATTAAGAACGGCCAGGCCGTATTGCTCATTTACATGTATATGATAATACATAATTCTGTGCAGCTTCTATTTTTATTTTAAACCATTAATGCCTCACACAAGGACATAATTTGTAGAGCAGTACGGCGAAAACTGTACTTTTTTTTAGACCGAGGTGACGGCGGCGTCGGGTTTTACTCAAACAAGTAAACATTAACTTCAAGTAGACAATAAAAAATGTAACTAAGTATATAATGCATTCAAACATAACGTAAACAACTTTCTAATGAATTTATCCCATTTCTAAGAATATTATTTAATGTGACAAAGAACATAATTACTTCGAGGTATCTATTAGTTAAAGTAACGAGTATACGTAACAAAATCCAAAGACGTAGAATAATATAAACAGCGATCGAGCGAACAAATTATTAGTTTTAATAGTCTCTTCAGGATCTTCAGGATTTAAAGTACATCGTAAGAAAGCAGTCTAAGTACGCGATGTTTATAACATTCCTCTTTTTTTTGTGGCTCTACAACCGCGAGGGATCTTGGCCTTTGGCTTCCGTGACTTGAATGTACCCGTACAAGGATATTTAGTCCTGCGTAACGGGTAACGCCCCGAATGGGATTCGAACCTCGGTCCTGTCCGTTTGAAGATCGGCGCCGAAAATGTTATATTCATTAAAAGGTATTAGTTTATAACATTAAAAATTATTATTCATTCTACACGTAACTACACTATTGTACTGTCCTAACAAATTTGTAAAATGGATTGCAATTCCGTTATGAAAGTAGCAATTAGTTTTTGTTGGAATCGTATAAGGTAAATTAGTGAGTGAGTTAGTGAGTTATTGAAAAGTAATTCAGGGCGTAGAAAATAATAAAAATCTCTTAATACTCCTCGTTTCGTCCGAGTTTTGGAATGTTTTGTCTTTTGAAATGGAATTATTCAATGGTTATAAATTAACTTTAATTTCACATACATTCATTTCATTCATTTTGTAAGGATTAGAAACTGTAGCACTAGGTTCTAAAAACAAAGAACCAACATGTGCTCATAAACATTCAAAAGGCACAAAATATGAGATTACGTTTGGACATCGTAATAATATCATGACAGGGACATGTCTTTACATCACAAGACATTGCAAACAATGTTAAAATATAATATTTAGGTTATTTGTGAGCCATTTTTACAACTTTTTACTATAACTAAAATTGTAAATGATTCTTCGACATTCATATACAGTTTTTGTCAAGGCGTCGGTTTCTTACATGGCAATTCCGGTAGCATTATTCAACACATAACAAACAATTCCAGAAAACCAAGAAAAAGAAGGAGAAAGTATTGTTCTGATTCGGCTTCATAATGGAGTGGGATTTTGCTTATCTAATATTGTTGGCTAATACTCATCAAATCCTAACAAATTTTCTTTTTATCACTAAGTCCCCAAATTTAATTTCCTAAGGCGTGGAACTTGCTGTTAAAGCTCATGTATAATATTGAATAGCAAATCTTACCAGAGTATGTTATGCCATTATTAAGTCGTAAGGTCTTTAAATAAGCAAATGATACGTTATTGCAAATAAATGAAATGGACTGTTTTTAACATAAAAAAAATCAATGACCCAAAAAGGATTGAACTATCGGATTGTTTATAAAACACACACACACACGAACAGTGTAACGAGCGTGCCCCATATCGCGGATGCAGTAATCAGTAATTACCTAACGCGTTCAGTCCATAATTATGATACCCGCCGGCTCCCATCGCCGAGGATATGTTAATGCCCGAGTTAAGCCCCGTGTTGAGCGTGGAGGAAAGCGAGGACGATTGGTTCAGCTGGCCGAATCCTGTGCCGGACGTAAAGCCGTAAGGGGGTGGGTTAGTTGCATTCGTGAGAGTTAGTGGTGTTTAGTATCCATTGCAAATGAGTGCAGAGAAGAGAAAATATTGGAGATCGTTTAAGTCAGGATTATTGTTCACATGGAATAAGGTTTGTTAGTACATGCGTATTAGTAGGGCTTGGTTGGTTGGTAGAGCATTGATACGTACCGGCAGTCATCGGATTAACACCAACGCCCCATCGGTCACCTCCAAACATTGACGTGCCGCATAAGCTTTCGCTCATCGCTATGTTGGTTATGTTGGCCCCGAATGGAGGCAATCCGTGCGAGGGTAGTAGGGCTCCTGCGAACGAGGAAAGAATGTTCGGTAAGCTGTTTCGGTTTTCTTGTTTCCATCCCAGCTGTCCCATGGCTTACCCGGCGTGCGGAATACGTTCGTGGTCTTCTTTCGCTTTTTCCACTTGGCTCGTCGGTTCTGGAACCAAACCTGCGTTCGAAACGGAGTAAATAGATGAGTGCAAATTTAGTACATCATTTCATGCTTACGGAAAAACAGCAGTTCATTAGCATGGATTCGAAAGAATATGATTTTAATAAATGGTAAATACCGCTTTACAAATCCAAAGTTCATTAACAGTTAAAGTAATGTAAGGTCGGTACTACAAATTCGGCAATAGTTTGTCTGTGTGTCCCTCCCCGGAACGCCACGAGGACATTTTTAATGCACACGAGAACGAGCAGATAAAAACAAAACAACCAAACCAACCAGTCAATTGGCGGTGGTGATTGTGTGGCTTGATGAAATTGAGTGGGAGAACATTATTTTGTTTCGTCGCCGTCGCGTTTGAAGTTATTTTGTGCTTCTTCTGTTTTGTTCTCCTGCGCGTATCAACGCCGTTGGTAATCACGTGCTATTTATTATTCACTGTTGTTTATCATTACGATTATGGTTATTATGTATGAAATTGCAGAAAATGGTAGCACGCGGTACGGTACGGCGGTTCCGTTCTCATCGGCTACGGTTTAAAGTCAAGCCAGAGTGGGGCGGGGGAAAACAACCAGTCCAGAATGAGCTTGGTGTGGGATTACAAAAAGAGAGGGTCGAAAGAAAGGAAGAAAAAAAAAACAAATGCTGTGAAATATTTTGTCAATCTGTGTGCCATTCGTGAAGGGTGACAATGGGCCAAATGGTATCGAGTGCCCGAAACAATGGGTGCAATGGGCCAACGCAATGCATTAGAGAGGAACGCACCGTGGAACGTGAATTTAGTACCGGTCGTGTAAGAATGGTACGAGCCACATTCGCTTTTCTAGGTACTTTTTTGTTGTGTTGTAGCATAATTTCCACACGAGCCACTTTAGGTTAAGGTTGCTACTCGCTTCACAAGTGCAGTGGGTAAACAATGATCTATGATAATGATGCTGGGTTATGACTTCGATAGCGCTGTGGAGAAAGAGCAAATGAAGAAGAAAATAAAAACACACTCACACACAAAAGTGAGATCATCTTCTGGCATGCGAATGGGGAACTGTTCTGATTTTGGCATTATGCTTACCACTCACCACGCATGTAACGATACTTCGCTGTTGGTGCCTTTTTTTGTGTGGTAAATGTTTGCCATTTCTTGAGCAAAGTCGCTAAATTTAGCAAACATTTTCTGGTCCGTCGGAAGTAGGTTGGAACGATGGGTCGCATCCTACCGCGGTTTGGTGAATTGGTACAAGACCGACGGTAGGGTAAACTAATTCAACTTTTTAATCGAATGCAGGGGAAAACTGCACATTATAAATTCATGAGTCCTCGTATTTGCCACCCGGAACGCAACAGTGTGTGTAACGATGACAGGCAGTGTGAATGGTTCCATAATCGGATGCCCGTTCGGTTCATTGATGTCCTTTTTTTTGTGTGTGTCGGAAAATTAGGCCAGTCATTGGGTTTGGTAGTACGACTGCCAGTGTTCGATCGGCGTTAGAACGAAGGGTTCTTTTGTTTGCAAAGTTTGTTATCATGCGTTATTAGGCAGCAAATGGGTACATTGGTTTATTAATTTTTAACGACAAGTCAAAACACTCCTTGTAACCTTGTTAAAACGTATCGTTTGAAGATATTTGGTTAATTAATTGAAAATGAAAATAATACCAGAACAACAAACATAGGTTTGAACACGAATTATGAATTATAATGTTTAAATTGAAATCTTAACTACAAAATAAAAACCTCTTTTGCATAATTTTATGTGCAATGACTTTTATTTTTCCTGTTTTTTCCACTATCCATACTCCCTATCCACAATTAAAATCCCTCCCTCCCTAAGAGCCTTATCGTGTCAGCTACGGCTATGAACCGAGGGCTAAACTACCAAGAACAATTGCCTGATTTCAATTGTAACATATGCGCCTCAAAAAACAAGGAGCGTCAAAAAGAACCGATAGGTGGTAGACTAAAACGCTCCCAACAAAACAAAACAAAACAAAACAAAACAAAAAAACAGTGATAACTACAATCTAAATGTTACGGGTGGAAAACCACCGTATCATCGTATGATTTCGTACCTGATACAGCATATTTTACCCTCGTTACACGCCTGGCATGGAAATGAGCAGGAACTAGTAAGACAGGGTACCCGAAGGGAGGAGGAGGAGGCACATCCTAGGCGTGAAAAGTCATCCGCACACGGATTTGATTGACTTGCCGGGCTAGGAAGATAATGGAGGTGAGGCCTGTGGTGTCCGAAGGGAATAGCGCACATGGAATAATGGCAAGGACGTACGGCATACTGTGCGTTGGTAATGGAGTTTAATGGTAGTGGTTGGGTGATTTTTCATTGATTTTTGTGCGCTGTCTTGGTCTGCCAACAACCGGATGGATTCTTCCGATGGAAGAAGGGAAGCGTGCTTCCTCGCTCAATGTTTTCCCGTACAATGCACTATCGTTACACATTAATGCATCGAGAATATATTTTTTTGAAGGGGTTTCGTGCTTCTCTTGCATA
>AXCM01004440.1:0-21415 GCA_000473375.1 Anopheles culicifacies | reverse complement strand
AACCCAAGTCACAATCGAACATACTTCCTTCACAAACTAAAATGCCAGCAAAGCGGCGCGAATCGAATGAGGTTTTTCTCTTTCTCTCTCTCGTTTTGCTCCATATAAATTTCCAGCGAATATTCATTTTTATAGCCGTTGTCGAAAGTGTTTTTATCGATCGGTATAAAAATAATCAAACGCTTGTGTTTTGTTTTCTCTCTTTTCTTTGCATGAGTGGCGATTAATTCACGATGTTGACGAATTATGTATGAAACCATAATCCTTAACCGCGGAATGGTTTTTCTGTTTGTTTGTTTAAACTACTTATGTTTCCTCAGAAAAATACACACCGACTAATAATAATTCCGTTAATAACAATAATTCCGACACTTTCATAATTCGCCACATATTATATCTGGTCTCTTGTCGAGGTCATTGGAACCTTCCGTTAAGGGAGAGAAAACCTCTACCATTAATATTTAACAAAAACCCCTTCTTGCATTTTTCTCCTCATTACTTAAGAGGAAAAAAGAAGAATATACCAAGTTTTTTTCTGATCATTCTCTCGTTCTCTGTCCACCGCCCTGTGGATATCCTCATTTGTCGTTTTATCTACATTTTGTTCTTCATCGTACCATTCATTTCGTTTTGTCAAATTATCGATTTTTCATTCCGAAAGGATACGTTCTCCGTGCTTGGTTCCCATGCCACGAAAAACGGATGATTCTTGCACAAATCTCCGCCTTAGAACAGAAGAAGGGTGACCTTGCTTTACCGATTGGGTGCGGTACATCGTAATTTGTTGTACAGTTTTCAAATACGTTCAAATGGTTACAAATATTTAGCAACGCTATTTAGTTAAAATAATTGTCTCGTAGTTCAGGTTGAAAAATATGGAAAAGAAACTTATGGAAGTTAGTTCTTTTAAATTAATTTCATGCATTGCGTGAACTACTGGGCGCCTCCATCAAAAGCTCTCGGCGTAGAAAATCAGTTGTACAACTTCGTAACGCCTATTTATACTATAAATTGTACAGCCATATTTCTGGTTTTGTCAATCACACTAACTAAGTAACACAAACCCCTCACATAGAAGACAACAAAAAACAATACTCTGCAAAATAAACATCTCATTAGCACTCCGCTACAATGTGCAGAAAAAAAGCGCTTACGTCAGTGGTGTGATGGAAAAAGAAAGTCGAGAGACTAAAGGGAGTGTAGGGAATAGACGAAAAACCCAATTGCTTAAAGGATGAATGATTTTTCTTCGCACGAATGGCTTCTGACATTACGCCGCGTTCGCAGGACTTACGGGGGTGACTTGTGCAGGACCATACCGAAGGGTGGTACTCCCAAAACGGTTGTAAGAACAACTTTTGACCTAAATACTGCCAGCATGCTTTGCGTTAGTGGAGTGCGGAGAAATACGAGACACGATGACGCATTATTCGAGTGGTTGTTTCATGTGTTCCTTTACGCTTTCCAAGACACGCGTTTGTCGAGTTTTATGCTTGTAATTGTTCGATACCATTACAAGAATGGGCTAGTTGGCTTCGCATTCGGTACACATAGGCATGAAGAAAACTCACTAAACTTATTCATAGGTGGCTTGCGTTAGACGGCAAAATTGACAAAACTTTCTGCTAGCGCGAGTTGCCAGACTAGCTGCGCTAATTTAGGCGACAAGTAAAACATGGGTTAAGTACTTTCCCTTTAGCTCGCTAAGACACTCTACAATGACGTACTTTTGCAAGTTTCGTAAAAAACAAAAAACCGTGAACCGATAAACAAACCGAATTGACGTAAAGAGTCACTCGAGATCTGGCTTGCCCTGTACAGCAGCGAAAAAAAATACACATCTCATATTCCTTATCGATTGTCTACAACACCGGGCTAGATCGGTGCACATTCATACGATATCTAATATATCTTTCTTGTTTTCTCCCTGTAGGGCAAAAGACGGTAAGAACGTAAGTGAGGTCGAATCGCTTAAAGATCGCTTTAAGCTACTGCCGGCGGAGCGAAAGCTCATCATCAGTCGGGCGTTAGAATCCGATGCCGGACAGTACACGTGTAGCGTGCCACAATTGGGTGTATCTAAAAATTTTAACGTAGTTGGTAAGCATCCCTTCGCAATTGAATCCATTACACACTAGTTGTCGTGTTACTGACTCATTTTTATCACCATTTCAGCTAATGTTGTTGTTAAATTTGAAAGCACAGAAATAGGCAAAACTAACATAGTGGAAGGAGAACGGTTGACGCTTCACTGTATAGCTTTCGGAACAGATCCTAAAATTTCTTGGATAGTTGGTGAGTATGATTTTAAAATAACCAATAACGGGATTAAATTTATACTGGTCACGAAGAAATGCGCCGCATCACGAAAATTAAAGAGGTACGAAGAAAGGCAAAACCGCATTCAGCAGAGAAGTAGTCTAATGGAAGCGTTCTTCATACAGCCAGGGCAAGGACGTCTGTAACAGACGGTACCAATCAACCAGCCTGTGATGGTCGGTGCTGGGAAGCAAAATTATGCTTTTTACAATTGGTGCGCGGGCGTCATTGGAATGAAAATGTTTCTCTGTCTAACAAAATGATAGGATGGCACTATTAAAAAAATACACTCGGCATAGGCCCGTTCCTTTAGTTTCACCTTGAAAGCATGATATTGTCGCTATTTTTATGCTGGAGAAAAACGACAAAAAAGTGCCCCTTTTCCTTCCAAGAGAGGACGACGCAGCTCTTTTGCTGCACTAAAACAGCATACGATGGACTGATTCGTTGTTGTTGTAGCGATGATTGTACATAGTGGAGAAGAAAGCGTCCTCATCGTTCTTTGGCAACAATATCGGTCGTAATCGGTCGAAAGAGGAAGTGGGGCGTGCAAAATCGGGGAAACGGAGGAAAGGAAAAGAGCCACGGAACGAATATATCCCGACTGGTCTATTAATAGCGGCGAACAATATGTCTGCCCCGCTTATAAGTATTATCAGCTTAATTTAAAATTTATTTTTAATACCCATTCGTCCGTGTCAGTCGCCGTACGAGAGATTCGTTGGTATGGGTGCGTTCATGGGTTTATATATTTAATTCTCATCCTTTTGTATGCTTTAGTGTGTCACATTTGCATGGTCTACACTCAGTTGGCATATGGAGCAAGTTGCTATCTCTCTCCTGTCCTTGAATCATTGTTGCGACTTTTCCACAAATGAAATGGGTTTTTAAGTGCATTATTTTTTGGCGATCATCACGTAAAGAACTGTTTCAAACTGTTATTTGTAATCAAACTGGAATTTAAATTTAAATGTAATGGTTTCCTTTCGCTTAAAAATAATCATCCTTGTGGTTGTAGAATAAGTGATTCTCATGCGGACAGATTCGATGAACATAAATGAATTGAGTAAACAAACAACACTTTAACAACTGTGTAGTTATGACCCCAGGCCTTATTGTAGAACGTGTTTGTCCTTCTGTCATGGAGGACTTAAGATGATTGACGTGCAGACATACATATCACCACGTTGCCAAACGGAGCTGAACGCATCACCATTACACTGCAGTCATCGATCGTGTTTTATGTTGTTATAAATTCGAAATGGTCAGCTTAGACATAACAGCCGCAAGGTTTTGCGGTCACTACCTTGACCAAACCCAATTTACCGGCTTGTCTGTTCGGAAGCAAATCATGCTAGCAGGGTAGGTACGCAACTAAAAGGCAAAATTAATCAACCACAAACCCACCAGAATGCAGTTTTGTTTACGAAAAGCCGGTAATTTTAACTACATCTGCAAACTCCCCGCACCGTGCAGCTTCCTACATTTGAATGTAAACATTTATATGTACCCTGTATACACCGTGTGTTGGAATAAATATTTGTTATGAACCTGTCCGGTCCTATAATGTTGACATGTTGAACGTTTGGCAATATCAACCTAATTGTGACCTCCCCATTGTGGTTTAGATCGTGTTACTGCTATTTATATCGTTCGGATGTTCGGAATTTGCTGAGCAACAATAGCAGTAATGAATACAAGAAATAAAATTAATGTAATTTCTTAGTAACATCGATCTCTGGCTATCAGGAACGTTCGTGTTGCCCAGACACTAACGGGGCTCGGGAAAATGAGAGTCGAGGAAGGAAGCGTTTTTCTTGCGTGATTTAAGACCGACAGCTCCACTCCAGCCTCGAGCAGTTTTACGGTATCACGCAATGTTTTAGGCATAAATTAAATGGTTTAACCAGTGCCGTTTGCACTGACGGAAACGTGTGTCCGATATATAGTGGAATGAAGTATTATGCTTATAATTCTCACTACACGATACTTTTACCAAGGTGTCTGGTTGTGCTATTGTTGCTTATGTTTAAATATCTTAACCGATTCTTCGTGACGCTTGTTGTGAAATAAACCATCCCTATAAAACGTAGCCATTCTTCACTTCGTTCTGGCTGATCTCACCACCATGGTTTTCTGCGGAGTGAAAATTAAGCTAAGCCTAAGGCTTCGGTTTTTCACCCCCACCCAGCTCAATCATTCCTCAGAGTAAGAGCAAATCGATCGAACTAGAGACTCTTTTCAGCTCTGCTTCCCGTCACTGCCAAGACGCTGATGTCGTTATACTGCTGCAAACACTTCAGCACACCTTTTTTCCGGACGATAGCAGTTGTTCACCCACGCGCCTACGGCCACACAGTTGGACACGATGGTCATATTACGGCATGAAAACTTAGCCTTCCAGATACAAAAAATGGATGCCTTACTATTATTTGTGATTAGAACATCCATTAAAAGAAATGTATTATTAGGAGATCATTGAAGCTAACTTGAAGCAATCATTCTTTAATATTTCACATCAACGTAAAGACTAAAGAAACATTTACGAAACCCAGACTTTTATCTTATTTTAATTCAGATATTTTACCCAAAACGGATCACTGTGCGTTGGCAAGGTTATGGGCAGACACAGCAATGAACAAACTTTCCTGTCGTTCTTTTCTCACACCGCACTGTCTTTACTTCTCCACCTCCGTCCGGAGGGCTAAAGCTCTAATGGACTTTTGTTTCTCTTTCCGGTCGCTGTTCCGTGGCCTTGCGAGTGGAAGAAACTTCGGCGACGGCGAGCAACCGTATTCTGCGAACGTTCAACGCTCATGTTCCACCAACGTCGAAAGCCATCGAGCACAAAAGTGTTGCACTCGTAGTGACTCGCGAGTAAATCGCTCGGCCCTTGGGCGTTTGCCTAGGACCACTTCTTGTCGTCCGTGTCACACTCATTCAGCGTGTGAATCCAGCATTACGTGACTAGCAGCTAGACAAGTGTGCAATCTTTCCATTATCCCTCCTGCGATTCGACCGTCCTCCTTAATGGTGGTGTGCGCTGTTTGTTGTGCGTCTTGTTTGAAGACGTAACGTAATATGGCGCAAAATTCCAGAACGACTATCACCACCATCGCAACATGCTTCATTGTAGCAACTATGTGAATGAAGAATGGATTCATTTATTTTTGACAATTTGCTTTTAGTATTTAACTATTTGCTCAATTTCAAACTTATTATTATAAGCACCGAGGAGGAGAATTGTAAGTCCGAGAAAATCTTGGATCATTCAGGAGCTATTACTTTATTGGGATTAGCCTTTTACCTAATTCATTACATTTTTCCATTAACGACCCAGAGAATAATGTTCTCTATTGATCTTTCCTTCTCATTGTAGGCAACAACACTTACAACGCGTCGACAGATCACATCGTGTTGGAGGAGGACGAAAGGGGCGTTGAAAACGCGAAGCTTATCATCGATAGCATAACGCTAAACGACTATGCAGATTACACCTGTGAGGCACGAAATAATGCCTCCGATTTCACCGGCAAACCGGCACAGGTTATGATTACCGTTAGAGTTAGAGGTAATAGCGAATCTACAACACAGCGCATCTGTGCAACACCCCACTAACGTATGTTTCTTATGATTTTAGGAAAATATGCCGCACTTTACGTTTTCTTGGGTATTATTGTGGAAGTTGTTTTACTGTGTGCGATTATTTTAATATGCGAAAAAAGACGTAACAAGACAGAGATCGAGGAAAGTGATACCGACCAGAGCCCCGACCAGTAAGTATTTGCTTGCATCACACGGTTTGCGTTTCTTAAGTCCCCATTTCTCCATGACGCCTCCCGCAATGTTTATGGTTTACTGTCAAGCAGTCCAGCCACACACTGGTGTTGACACTACCGTCAACGGTTAGTGTATACCGGCAGTGTGTCTGATTCAATGTTTGGTATTGCTTTATTTCGTTTTCAGTTGATTTTGTTCCAGTTTTGTCCCTTTATTTTGTCAGCTTAGGTAGTGGCTTTAGCCTATGTATTATGTGTTGTTTTTTATTGTTTACGGATGAACCAGTAACGTTTCGTAACTTATATTTGTTGTTTGTAGGTTTAAGTGTGTATTTTAACTGTAGTATTGCATAATTACTTCAAAGTCACCATCCACCACACCAATTACACCATACATTCACAGTTCACCATAACAGTATTCGTGTTTATATATGGGTCATTTTTGAAACGAACGTTGTAGTAATATGAGACACGATGGGTTTTAAAATTAACTTTTGCGTTTGAACATTCACATGTAACAAGGCTTTAGGGTAGAGTTCGGTGCTTTATGGCTCACTATAATAATTTAAACGAAACTTTTCCACAACTCATTCGTACAAACTAATCAATTTGTTGTGTGATAATAAATGACTAATGTTCTTTAATAACCCGTTTGCAATAACAAACATGTGCCTAGCGATCTGCACAAATGTTGCAATTAAACACCTACTAATTTACGAAACAAAACCAACGTGTAAGCTATCCCCGCTATTAACGCCTCTGCAACCTGCAAACCGTTGTAATTGCAAATATTAATGTCGTCCCCGTTCAGTAACGATTCTTGCCTAACCGAAGCAACCTTCTTTTTTTCTTTTTTTCTCTCTTCTATTTTCCGCTTTGCAGAAACAAGAACGGCTACCACGGTAATGAATCCGAGCTACGCCAAAGAAAGTAAAAGCCAAGAGCACACGGTAGCCTGCGCGTGCGTGTACATTTCGCGCATGATTTGTTTTTTATTCTAAAAGCGTAAAAGTTCAATCCGTGTTGGATTGTTTTGGTAACGTTGGCAGTCCCGGAACACAGATTGCCTTCCTTGTTTCGTCGGTGTAATATTTTTTTCACTTTTAAAAGATGTTTTTCTCGCGTGATAACCATAATACCATGCGTTAAAGGAACGCGAATAACCTGTACATGAGCATATTCGCACACCGTGCCACCGCCGCAGTAGTTTCACTTGATTCCCTTCCGCCAGCGTACACCGAGTTAGATTTTGCGTAGGCTTCCAGTTATTTTCCACGCTTGGCTATCCTGAGCTAGCCTACCACCATGCGCACTCTAGTGTTGCCAAAGCTGTCCATACAGCCAACCGTTGTAATAATATTCTTAATTTAACATCATCGCGTCTAGCCAATCCATTTTTTTTTCTTGGTTTGCTCTTTGGTGCGGTGGCTCATGCAAAAAAGTACCAAGTATGCATCTGCTTGGGATTTATTGAATTCGTTTTATTTGCAAAACTGTAGCTGAAATGATATCACGCTTTGAACCAGAACAAATTTTCTAACCGATCGAACAACAAATGAAATGCGCGCAGGTAGAGCAAAGAGAATTAACGTTTCACAGATAAATTAATCAATATGAAGAACATGAAAATATTTTTATAGCATAGTACAGGTGTAATTTTTTTCTTCTCAGTTATCTTTCCGAGTGTTTTTGTTGATAAACTTTCATTTATAGTAAGCATTAGACGCAGAGAGTAGTTAGCCTTGTCGACCATACGACCGTGCGATTGTTGCAGAACCCTGTTGTTGAAATTTGTTAATAATATCAGTATTTAAAGAATCGCGAAGCACAGCAAAGAATTTCGCGGCAAAGAGAACTACATAAAGGGGAACGAACAACCGCACCGATCTGTATTTAGTAACGATTAGAATCTCAAATAAAAAAATATGTTTTCTTCTAACAGTATCTTGGACAGTGACGTGATTTTTCATTATGCTTGCATCCATGCAATTATTGGAGTATAAGGGCTGAGGGAGGACATATCAATAAAGGAAATGAATCATTTTTCCCATGTCGTCGATTTGGACAGTGCCCATACGTTATGCTCACTAAAAATATATGGCCATCTTCTAGCTAAACACGCACCGCTGCTAAAGCTAACATTAGCTAATGCTCTAATTGCGTACGGTATGATTTGTATTGTTCGCCAAGCAGTATACGAGAGGACAACCGTTCTGGAAAGAAAAACGTTATTCATACACTACAACCGCACACACTTAGCATTGCTATCATATCCACCCTGGAAACGAAAACACACAAATCTCATATGCATGATCGCGCGAAAGCATAGTTATGTACGTTCGCGTTATAATTTACAGCCCAGCAGCAACAATCAGCATTTTTGCATAACATATTTTCTTTTGCCACCACCCCTGATCGACACATTACAACATTCCCAGGGGGGTTTTCTTTGGAAGTAAAGACATTCGGAGGAGAAAATTTCATCTACCTCTGCATGACTTTTCTTCTACAGAAAATTCCTGTAAGTAAAGATTTGAGTTAAGCAACCGCCATCCTTACGGTAGCATGCATTTAGATAGATCGCTCCCTTCTTTTTCCCTTTTTGTATAAATTAAATGTCTTCCTAATGATCGAAAATTTACGCATTTTCTCTCTTCTCTCTTCCCGTTTTCAATTTCAATCGCGATGATGCATTCTCGGTTATGGTTTTAACTCTTTCCGATATACTTCTAATCCACTCTTTCTGTGCTCAACGTATAATCAACACACATAAATACATGGCTGTGAACGAACCATCAACGTATGTGCGCGATGCATACGTCCCACCGCGGGGATTACAAAAACGAAATAACAAAAACTTCGACTCAATCATTTATTTTTTTTTTATGTGAATGTAATTTTTCCGTGTACGGGTGTGTAATGTGATGTGTATGTCATATAAATCACTGGTTTTTTTTTGCGCGTAAAAACAAAATTACAGAAGAAGGCGAAAAACTTCCCGAAATTACAACTAATAATAAGTCTAGCTCTGTAAGGCGACCGAGCTGATCGGAATCGGAGAAAAATAATGATTTGTTGACGAGAATATAGAGAGCTCAGTTTTGAAGGATACTTCAAGCCGAACGATGGCGTCACGCCCGAGCTGGTTGAAGAAGCACAGTCAGACGATATTATGTGTGCGATCGTGTTAGGGCTAAACCAGCATCTAAAGCTTCACAAAACAAACAACACACAAAACACACGTACTTACTCTTCAACACTAAATTCACAATAAAACAACTCTGCGGATAGATACCGGTACTTTTGAGAATAGAGTATAAAACAAAGCCCCCGTTGCTATGAAATGGGCAGTAACAAAGCAAAGACGAAGAAATTCATACACTGACGCTGCTATGTAGAAACGAATTCAAAGTTAGAAAACAGACAAAAGAAAGAACACATCACAATCAGGTGAGGTGAACAAAAAAAAAAAACAAAGGTAACACAAACAGTCCGAAGGAGGGTACGGTTCGAACTAGACGTTTAATGACGATGCATAGTGTGTAGTGTATAATTTACGAAGCGAGACTTAAACCCACGACTATCGCCATCAACAACAAATGATTCCTGCGCGTATCCGGCAGGAATTTCGGAGGACAATCTCGGTGCTGCACCGCTACCGTACAGCGTTGCTGTCCTCCACCAACACTCTTCATGCATCCGGAAGGATGTTCGACCATGCTGCCAAGAGTATGTGAGATGCGACGATCCGGTAAATGTAATGAATTTCGAACCTAGTACATTTGATGAACAATTGAAGTTTATATTGAATCCCACCACAAAGAGAGAGAGAGAGACATGGCGTTGTAGCGTTACTTATCCTTACCACATAAAGAACAAGCATGCAAACCTAATAACAACTGACAGGAAATACAGAGAACCATAAGGCTTATTGTGTAATCTACTGTAAACAGGTTGAATGGAAACAAAAACGATCCATGCGAAGCGTACGCAGAGATCGCTATACTCGGTTAACCATGGAAATGAATAATGTTTACAAACGCGCGAAAGTTTACGCATTATATTTGTTTCCTGATGCAAATTTCCTTTCACCTTACACAGGGAAGCACACGTTTGCACCTCCGAGAGTATAAACAGCAAATAACAAAAAAATAGAACCCCGAACAAGCTGAACTGTGCTTTACAAATGAAGATGAAAGTTGTTCACATTCAGGCTTTAGAACAGTAGTTTTATACAGGGTTTTGAACGGTTTAGAGCTGAATGTCAATGTATCGCTTTTTGAAATTGAAATTTACTGCTACTTTTAAATGTATCATTCTAACATTCCCGTGCACCATGTATATTAAAAGCGTCAGGCCGAGAAGGAAAAAGATGTTATCCGACGAACAGGTTACAAACAATCTGTAGAAGAGAGTGTTACGAAAGTATGAGAATATACTCTTTAGAAATAGAAGTAAATTTAATATTTTAAGTGATATGTTGACACGCAATTCTAACGTATGAAATCCATTAAATGCCACCACTTTCTACACCTAAGTAAAACGATAGTAAAGCGAGCTACGAAAATGCTTGCTAGTTCGTTAACGAAATTGTTCGAACGATTATGCAACATCGTCTTACAGTAAGAAAGCGTTTACCAAATGAAAAACGATTCGCACATCATTATCATTCACATTTTCCCATTCTCGATTGGTGTATGTGTACGTGGGATTCCTCCACCATAAGCATTCTTTTGCAAAATAATCAACTTTAAAAAAACGGAAGGATAGGTAAAGCAAGGAAAATCTGGATTAAATGTCTCGAGAATTCGTGATAAAGAGACCACTTTAAAGAGGCCTAGATGTGGTTCCCATAAACTGATCATTATTATCGCCCCACGCCCAGTTCTGTACCTTTACTTTTGGTCAATCCTCTAACTTCTTTCCCGCTCCCATTGAAATCTTTCCTATTTCCACGTCGTAACAAAAAAAAAACGATGAAATCGATAGCTTTACATCACTTGTCCTTCATAGCAGTGGCATATAGAGCTACTGCTGCTGCTATCAACATTCTACAAAAACAAACTACTACTCTAACTACTATTACTGCTATTTCAACTATATTTAGATAACTGAAACGATTGAAATGATAAGAATAATGAACGGTCATGCTTTAACACAACTAGTAATGAGAGAAGACTACGCTTTTTTCCATCCGTCGGTGAACAGGGAAACAAATTTTGTTTGTTTCCTTCTTTTCTTGGTAATAGTGTCGCGTTTTTAACATTGGTTGGTATTTATTAAACTGTTCATATAGAAAATTCTCGTGTTTTTATTACTTTCGTGAATTGTTATCATCAAACACTTCAAGCCATTATCGCCGTCTTTTCTTCTCGAAATGATTATTTTCATAATCCTTCACATCTCCTTCCCCATTTGTAATATAGTTATACAATAAAAGAGCAAACTCACGTAGAACGATTTCTGTAGTGAAAAGCATTTTAAAAAGGATATATAAAATAAATAAATCGAGTCCACGCGTGATCACACCAACGCTCCAGTATTTCCCATTAAAAACTGATCACATGCATAAATAATGGTACGATTAAAGCAAAAACGAACAAATGGATATCAAGATCAATCTTTCCTTGCGCGATGATAAACACACATCCGCACACATACACGAATCAATCGATAATGCGAACACTTTCCATTTATTGTTTCCGTTCACGACAACTTGCTGCGTTCAACTGAGAAAAAAAAGCACAGGTGGACAAACATGACGAAAGCAACAAAAAGAAAACAAAAACAAGCACTGCAGTCACAAACAATAGAACAGTCGCGCCAGGCGATTGAGTTTGTAACGGTTTGCACGTTTAACCATTTGAAACTCGATAATCTCGATGAGCATACAGCCCCGCTTGCCATGGTCGGGAAGATGTTATAGCGAGTTAAGATTATTAGTTGATTCGGTATTTAGCGAAACGTCAGCGCGCAGCAGTAACGTCTACATGCTTTTGCACTGTTGTACATATTGTAAAATAAAATGAACAAACCAGTGGTGAGACAAAAAAGGCAAATAAAAAAGAGATAGAATAGAGAGCAGAATAATTTAGAAAATCATTATAAATGAACTATAAAGAGAATGCAGCAGAAGGGCAGAAAGGGAGAAAATAAAACAACTATTCGAATAAATGCTACAGCGGAGAGAAACAAACTCAGTAAAGACATAATATACAGAATTGGGACACGCGATGCGGCAAAAAAAAATATCTTAACCAGAAAGCAATGGTAAGATGCGGGAAACTCTAACACACGTGTAAACTAGTAGTGCGAACTGTATTACTTCCTCCAGCGGCTCAAACGGCTCGGTTGTGTATTGACTCTATGCTCCCAAAGGCATGCAAAACAAAAATAAAACAGCCTTTCTGCGAGGCTCAGCGCGAATTCAAAAATGGGCCAAGATCATCGAATGAATCGGGCCAAATAGTGTTCAATACCGTCGCTAAAAATGCATAAATGCATACTTTGAGGAGTTCATGAATGCAACACACAACCTTGCGTTGTGTTCGAATGGAGTAATTACACTTACGCCGAAAATGCAAACAATAATAATTTCTTAGCATTGTGGTTCGTTTATGTTACGACTCTTGTTTATCCTCTCAGTGTTCTTTATCGGTTCGCTATCGTCTAAAAGAGGTTTTTGGATCTTTCTTCGTCGTAGCCGGAAGAAGCGGGTAGGCACCGGGATGTAGAATGTAGTTTAGTGCAAAACTGGTAGAATCTATTAAGGAAATAAAGAGCAAATAAGCATGAGAATGAAACCTAACAAGTGAATAACAAGCTGCAGAACTAAACACACACCTTTGCTCGAAGTGACACAGACAGTTCAACCAACCAGCAGCTTAATTGTAAACTTCGAAGCACATTTGTATGAGCGCAGTAGTAATAGCAGTAGGGGGGTAGGAAAGGAATTCAACTACTACTTGGAAGTGGATTTATTTTTCTAACAAATCTAAATAATCGAAATTTTAGGCAAGGAAAGCTAAACACACACTCAAAAAATACTAAAACAATCTAGTTATGAATAATCGTGCGTTCTAATTATGCAAAATATGATCATTCTATAAATTGATGCGATAAAGAATGATGTCCTACGTTTGTTTGCTTTATCGTGTTCCATTGTATTGTGTTGTTTCCTCTATTCTTGAAAATGATTGAAAAGGTAGTTAAAGTAGAATTACATAAATTAAAATCGTCATTACTTTCATTTTCTGTGTAGTAAACACGTTTCATGAAGGTTCGCTGTTTTATTTTCTCGTTTGCTTCGTTTCTTATATTCTACTCATGTGAAAATATGAAGCTAAAGCATAAATCGAACCAGCAATCCACACGTTCTACCAAACCTCCTGCCCTTTTTCCCCACCCTCCCGAACAAAGTGCGGTGCGGGAAAAAACAGCAAGAATTTGTTTACTAGTCGCCTTATCAAATGAGCAAAGATATGAATGAAAATAAACTTGTAATGTACACAACGTAAATGCTAAGACAAGAGATATCTTCTAGATTTAAAATTACATTTCGAAAAAAAACAATGCATCGCCAATCGCTGCATTCGCTGCTGTAAGTAGAAAAGAGCAAACAAGAACATGATGATAGTGAAAAATACAATGCAAAAATAACCTAAAACAACAAAAAAAGATACATACATATAAGAGCGTAAGCCCACATTTCTTTTTACTAGATTGGGATAAATCAATGAACGAATGAAGAAAGTGAAATGCAAGAAAACAAGAAGATAAATTAGAAAACAAAGACACTAAAACGGAGAGTAAGCAACACGACAAGAGGAGATCTCCATTGGCAATGATCGAATGGAGATGTAAAAGCGGAACAGGAGTGCGTTCGACTAATGGCGGAAGTCCATTACAGTTTAGCGCAATTATCAAAAGAAGCGAATGGAGACTTCGTGTTCATAGCCTTTCGTATTGCAATAATAGTAGTTGAAGGGATAAAGATATATTTAACTTTTACTCGTTATTTCGTTGCCGATTTCTTCGAGATCTGTACGTTCATGGGACAGTGTAAGGTCCCTTAGATCAACTTGTATGTTTTGTTTACGATGTCCAATTCACTCTGTAGTTTTCGCTGCAGCGGTTCAGTATCATGCTCTACAAAAAAGAGAATTTGTTTTCTTGCCTACCATAGTGTGCAACACGCAGCCAAGCGGCGGGCAGATGTCTTTGTGAGTTTCTTAGAATGAATTGATGAAGAATTAATTCGCTCTCCTTCCTTGCGTTTACCTGTGTATGTTTGTGAGCAGATGAGAAACAGAAGAAAAAAAAAACACAAACAAAATATCACCAAATTGTGTGAGATATGCAACGTACGATCACAGAACTGTAGATATCTTAAATAAAATATTTGCAAAAATACGCATTATTATGCATTAAAAAATGGCAACTCGGCCAGAAGGAATACGGTTATTGTACTTAATAAGGCAGCCGGCGAAAGGACACGTGAAATAAAACTACAGACGAACAAACACACAAATACATACGCAGTTCAAACGTACACGAACATATAAAAATGATCCGGATTGCCCGATAGTTAAAATGGCACATACACGTTTTAAAAGCAAGCATACAAACAAACAAACATAAGAAGTTTACATCACTATGAAAATTCATACACATACATTCGTTTGCTCTCTTTCGTCCATCTTTCCTAGTATGAACGTACAATGTGTACGTGTGTTCAATGAAATGATAAGAAAGTAGTATATTGAATTCGTTATCGATGTTCCTGGTTTAGTACTATTAGTACGCACACCATAGTACCATCTTGTTTTTTGAATCTCTACAATACATCTTTTGTTTACGACCGGTGGGTTTACTTTGCGAGCATCAGCGAAATAAATAATCTTCCGCCACACAAGTGTATCACGTTTCACGCACCGTTTACTGCAAATTAAACCACAAAAGAAATCATCTTCATCACATTTGCACAATCGTGAAGTAAAACATAAAGACATTTTCGCTCTCTCACATTTACACTCGACACATGCATATAAGACACCAAGCAGGTGGGTTGCCACTCTTTTAAAAGAACAAAATGGCACCGGTTGTAATGAATAAACGAAACATTAGACCCATCCAAACAAATAATACGAAGCATGTGTGTAGGAAACTGTAATTCATCGCAATAGTACACACACACACACAGGGTAAAGCAACCACCTAAGGATAATGAAGAACCCAAATTCCCAACACCTCCCGAATGCTCCAAATTTCGTTCGAAAGACTAAACCAAATATACGCAATTAAGGTAAATTGAGCGGCAGACGTGTTACGATAAAATGATGCAAAAAATATATTGCGAACAGACGAAAAGCGAACTAAACTCCAATGTTCCTCTATGAAAGATGGTAAAAAGAGTAAATACCAACACCCTTACGGAAGAAACTCGAAAGCGTGCAGTAAGATATTGGAAGTATTGATTTTTGCAATACTTCTTACCGCATGTTCATGTTTAAACTAAACATTCAAACAAACAAACAAACAAACAAAATGGAACAAAATGCAAATTTTACTCTCTCACTTACTGAGACTGAGGGTTTGATTTTCGATCGGATAACGTTCGTTTAGAATCACGCTGTTCCCATATGGCATCTTGTGTATTGTGCACGGTTTTCGATTGTTACGATCATTCGTCAACGGTGGCTCTCATGCTCTCGTACATATTCAAAACACGCACTACACACTTTCAAGTTCAGCTGCACCATATAACTTCATGATAACTTCTTAATGTACCATGGTAGATAAAAAGGAAGAAGCCGCAAACGATGCATGATCATATTTCCTGAAGCTAAATCTTCATCCACAAATCCCTTCACAAACTCTCAACACAAAAACAAAAAAAAAACAACTCCGAGATCAGTGTTTCAAACGTGTATAAAGAAAAGCTAGTTTTACTGTGCGGAAACCAAAACCACAACCAAAAAATAATATCCCTCAAATGTAAGGCCACTGATTGAGGTCAGCATTAATGAAGCCTCCTCTCGGTAGTGTATGTGCCGCGCTATGATTTTGAATAATGCACGATAGGATTAAAAGGAAAAAAAAGAAAACTCTGTAGTTATGTTAAACGAAACACCTTTGAAATGATGGTACGGCAGCAAGCGCAATGTGTGTACTGATACAATTAAATTCTAGCTCATAAACATAAAGGACGAAATCATAGGCCAGTTTTATTGTGTTGTGCCAGATAAGCAAACAAAGGCAATGGGTACCCTCGTTACCAGAAGATATTCGTTTCGTGTAGTGTGTTGAATTATTGAAGCATGTTTAATTGTTACACAGGATCGACTCTGTACAACGGTCGTTTCGGTTTATTGCCAATCTAAGCGTTATTATTATAAACAGAAATGGTTATATTTTATCCCACTTTTCACAATACGACTCATTGCACTGTTTATTTGTATCACTAATCCATTGTTGATTATCACTTAAGCTATTAAACTATGATTAAAATGGTTATGTAGACGATCAGATTTAATAACATCTCTGGGGTATTTTCATGAAAATATTGTTTGTGTTGCGTACGATACAATAGCCACTCGTTCATTCTCACATTCAATATGCAGCAAAACGCTGGATGATGAAATTTAATTTGCCAATAGAATTACCATTGCGATCAGTAAAACGAAGGACAAACGACAGTGCACTTGTATGACATAGCTCCGAATGTATCATGCAAATTTGAAATACAAAAAAGGCTAGCAATTTGCAGATCACTCAAGAAAAGAAATTACTCCCATAAACTACCATCCCACCCTGTCAAACCCTCACAAAAGCTGCTCTCTTCAGCGCATAAGCACACCAACATTAGGCATTAAACGTAAACATTATACAGCAAGCAACCGAAACAAAGCAAAGTAAAAGGCATGTAAATCATCCCCCGTAGTGTGGAACACGATTTACGAGGGTGCCATATGCATCTCCCCCCAAAACAACAAATCGAAAAAATAGTGTTTGCAAGTGAGTAAAAAGCTTGCGTGTATTTGTGTGTGTGCGTGCGAGGATGTAAATGCGAGAATAAAATGCAAACCAAGAGAACAAACGCAAAAAAAAAACAAAACAAAAAACTAAAATTATTAATAAAAAAACAACCACGCGCACACACATACACTGGTGAAGCACGATTGCTGCACGTACCAGAGAACGGTACGAATAGCTAAAAAAATAAAATTAAAAAAATACACACAGGCGATTAACACAGAATAAAAACAAAACCGTAGGAAACATTAACAATTAACAAAATGGAATACAAGCATCAAAACACGCAAACATACACAGACACACTGACACAACAAATGGAAGAAAAATGAAATAATAAATTTAAAGATGAAAAGAACATGAAACAAACCAACAAAACGAGCAAGAAAGAACAACAACAGGAGACGCAAAAAAACAGTAGTGAACGAGAGTAGCGTAACATTGGATGTACTGTGGGTCGCGAAGCCATTCAATGGGATCGGAAAGAAAGCAAAGCGGGTGAAACCCAGAGAAGGAAGGGAAGAAGCAGCAGGAGAAGATGAAGAAGAAACTACCAGATATTGTTATTATGTATAATGTTTGACCAATAAAACAAAAACCAGTTGATTTAAAATAAGTCCGTACCGTGTTGCGCTCGCGCTTGTGTGTGTGTGTGTATGTATGATTGTGTTTGTGTGAGTGGAACTAATGTTAGATGCTTTGAATGTTGTATATAAAACGAAATTAAAGCGCTGATTTTATTCTATTTTTTAATGTTCTACCGTTTCATTGTTACATCTTTCTTTCTTATTTTGTTTGTTGTCCTGTTTATTTTTTTAATTATCTCTTTTGTTAACCATGGTTTTGATACATCATATTGCCTTATTTTTCTTGTTTTGTAATTCCTGTTCTTTTTCGTATTTCCTTGTGTTTTCCATTCTTTCTCGCAGGGAAAAACTGAAGAAGTGATGCCCACCACTGGAAGTCGTTACCTGCTCCACAAAAATCTGTACATAAGCTGAATCCACCCAGGTAGATTCATTATAGCCAGAAAAGAAGCAAAAATTCATTCGCATGTCACGTGACCTGCAACGACCAACTCCGACCTTCCTCGCTTATCCCGACATGCTGCAAGTAAGAAGGGTGTCAGCATATCAAACCTTTGCTTGTTTGAGAATAAAGTACTTACTTTTCCAAGTTTTCCTTTAATTAACGAACAAAATTAATATGCCACGCGATAAATGCTAACTTTTGTTTCTATTGGAGTTTTGTTTCATAGGTTTTTTCCTCTTGTAAATTGTTTGAATTTTACATTGTTTTGTTCAATTGCCAGTGTGAACACTTTCCCTTTAATTGATAAAACTGTGTGCTATAATGATAAAACCGTTTTAAAGGCATTAGGTGAAATGAACTTGGCGTTATCGTATCGGGCTATGTAAGTTATACTGTTGAAAACATAAAAGCACTGTATAGCATCGTTGAAATACCGTTTCGACAGTTTAGAATGAATCATAGTAAGGAATACACAACACTTTTTGTCAAGAGACTCGTCTCTACTCCACCTTTAACTTCAACTGCATACGTTTTCTTGCAAATTATCTACATAAAAACCCCGATTTCTTAATAAGTAGATAGTATAGAAAGCAAATAAAAGAAAAGAAAACCAGACGATAGTGTAACAGTGAAGCAGTTTAATGCACACAATAAGTTCATGTTGAACACTTCCATCCGGATGGTTTGTTTCCTTCTATTCATTTCATACTGATTTGGAGATTGCATATTTTGCTACTGATTTCGGTAACACTTAATAGAAATTTGATATTTTTTATCGCCTCAAGCTTCGTTATAGTAGTACTTATCTGTTACTTACAACACTATTGCTAATTCAGCGCCACAGTATAAGTTGAAAAGGACATTAAATAAACAGGGCATCACATATTGTTTGCAATCGCAAACATCCTCGCATTTCAGCGTGGAAACCCATTAGCAATCAAAATTAACCTTCTGCATCGCCTAAACCCGATATATTTTTCACCCGAAAAGGCAGAACTTTTTCAGCAAATATCGATGAGGGATAAAATAAAAGGAAAGCAAATGTTCTTTATTACAACTGCAATATGACACACTGCACGCCCTTTTCTGGGGTACCTTTTTTGAATAACATCGTAAATACGGTAATGTTAAACTATTTCTAAGTAAAAGTACTAAAATTAGTGAACAAATAAATCAAACGATGCGTTTGTCTCCTTAGCCTTTTCTTCTCCCTTTTATGAAAAATATCGTCTTGAAGCAGCAATTGAGACCATGATGACACAATGTTATATGCAATCATTTATGTTGTTTTGCAACATTGTATTGCAATAACACGAATTATATATTATCGGAGAAAATATAACTAAAAATCAGTTTCATTTTCTAACCGCCCTTACAAATTCAAGAGAGAATTTAAAATTTTCTCTCGCAAAGGCATAAACTTAACGAAACTCTCCGCTGGAAAAGGCCTCTTTCTCAAGATTGAGAAACTGAGAGGCTTTTGTAAAAATAATGGTTCCTAATTGTTAATCGTTTGGCTTTAATAAGACAAAGAAAATAACCTTCAGAAGCGTGTAATAATTTGAAACTGACCGAGTTGACTATTTTATTCAAAAAATTAGTAATCATTTAGAATTGTATTGGAAACCGTAACAAAAATTCAAGATCCGAAAGATTGCTCACCCCTGACTGGATATTTTTTTCTCTTTCTTTCATTGAAACGAATACTCTCTCCAAGCAATTCAACGGAGAGCAGTGCCATTCGTGAACCATCGCTTGGGCAGTGCGGATGTACGTCGAAAGTTGTCGTAAGCAGGGTGCGCTACCGTTAAAACAGGACGTGTGATAATCCTTGGTCCTGTATCATTTCGGACCGGGTTTGTTTGGAGGGCGTCCGAGGATTTCTGTGCGTTTCAATATAGCTCTTAAATCTGCCTCGTAGCTCGTGTAGTGTTATGACGGGACGCGAGTGAGCGGTGAGTGCTGGGGGGTGGTGTATTAATTGCACCCCGAATTGCCTTATATTGTGAGATATCCACAATCGCACCTGTTTTGCTGTGTAAAGTGTGAAGCTAGTATGCAGTATCCTTTTCATGTGAAAACAAGCCCGTTCTGAAGACGGGTGTCAATGTGTGGGATGGTGTAAGTGTGTGCAAGGGTACGCGACGACGCCCCAAAAGAAGAAACAAGTGACCATCCACGACGCGCACCGTGATCTTTTGACCGTTCGGATAATTGTATTAAGAGCAGCATTTGTGTGTTGTTCTCTTCCGTCCACCGCCATTACGGGTAGTTAATTGTATATGCTTCGCTGCAGAATATGCAGTAGTTAGTCAGTGTGGTCTGCAAAGTGTTCTATTTCATCTAAACCCAGTTTTGGGTGATCCGCACACATAGCCTCTATACGATATGAAGTGTTTTTGTACGATTTTCTCGTGAAATAACGCTGTGTAAGTCGCATAGCGAGACTAAGCTTCCAAATTGTCGGAAAAGTTGGGTGTTGCCGCTTGGCTCCATCGCGATCTCGTGGCGATCGCGTCGTGTGGAAGTGTTTGTCTGTGTGTTGGTGTAAGTTCGCGGAACGGTGTACCTTTTGCACCCCTTCCCGTAGCGGGCGCGAACATTAAAGCCACATCGAGAAACAGGTAAGAGAAGAAAGCAGGCTCTTTGTGTGTGTGCATGCTTTGGTGCTTCGTGTTGTATGCTTAAAGATGATCAGTAAGACCAACAATATTGTAAGCGTAAATATATTTCACACATGATTTTTACACATGGCATTCCATAGTCGATTTTTTCGTGCAATATTTTTCATAAAAAATTGAGTGTTGTTTTGTACTACAAATGCTTCCCCAATCCAATCCAATGCAAACCACCTCTCTACCTGTGTCGATTATGCAAAGGTAGAAGTGACTTATCAAAGAACTACACCTGTGAATTTGGGCGAAAAGCAACGAACCCGCAACAAATTTCGGTTGACGTTAACATTTTGAAATATGTAACCACTTCTTACAAACGACGATCGTTCTTTTCTTGCTTTTCGTCCTGTCATCTTTCGATCTTGCACCAACACACACCTGTTGCTTCGATGGACGAAAGATCAACCCAAAGCAAGCTTTTTAAAAAAAACTTGCCGCGCGGACCAACCACCAAAAGGGCGTGGATCGCCGTCTGCTTTTATGCTGGTGTGCGTTAGACTATGGAACAAGCGATGTTTTTGATCGTTGTCTCGATGGTTGAGTCATTTTAAAACATGATCATTAGAATGTATTATT
>AXCM01004439.1:0-20784 GCA_000473375.1 Anopheles culicifacies | reverse complement strand
AGAATAAAAAGCCATCCACTGATCAGAAAAATCAGCGAAATGGAATGGAGTTCCCGATACTTCACGCCATCCTACAGCCAGGACCAGCCTTTTGGGTTAAGTGAAACCCGCTAGAATGAGAAGATTTTGTCATTTCCTGCATTTTCTTCCTGCGTGGGTTCTTCCTTGTTTTTTTTTTCCTACAAAACCAACCCGTGGAGTTGATATTTTTATTTAATTTTCAGCGAGGATATTATTATCGCCCATCGCACGCAGAATAAATGTAACCCTTCTTCTGCAAGGCTTTGGCACGGGTGTGTTTGGGTGGGTTTTTTTTCGCCTTTTCGCTTATGCAGAGTGAAATTTCAATTTTATCATTATGATTACACTGTACCATTATTTCCATCATGCGTGCAACATTATCCTGTGTTTGCGGGAGCGTGAAGTGTTCCGGTAAAAATCCTGCCCGCTCGAGAACCGCTCGGTACGTTAGGTGCAAATGTTTGTATTTACACGAGCTCGATTCTCTGCTCGGGCGCACACATCAACATGGGGAATGCTTTGGGTTTGGTTTGTGTTTTCCGTTGTTTACCGAAACGATTTTCTGCCATGATGCGCGGTGGAAGAAAAACATTCATTCTGCCCGAGTTTCGGTACACGGCATACTTACTTCAGCTTTTCGATTTCCATTCGAATGGGATGGACGGGAAGTAAGAGGTAAAGGAAAGCATTAACAATCAAATTAAAATCTGGAAGTTTACTATTGGATGCAGTAGAGCAGCTATATTAATCATTTGTAACTCATAATATCGAATTCTGAGCTGGTCTAACCACATGCTCTGTAAATGCATTCTTTAATATGATTGGAAATACTGCATCAGTAAACCCAAAGCCTTGTATATAGCAGATGTTGTCTTCCTGCAAATGTCCAAGAATGACTTCTTTCCATCTCGAAGTCCAATATCAAGTACACTTCATACAGTTTTAATGCACCTTTAAAGCTTGTTTAAATGGTTTACGATACGGACAACATCGATATGGACACTTTGGATCTTCAACTCCTTGGTAAGTCCATGCCCAATTGCTCATTGGTAGTGGAGCATTTCAACTTGTACACCTAATAACGTAACGTTAAGGAACAAGTCCAGATGTTACTCTAACGACCAGATTTGCTGCATCATAAACTTGCAAATCATGCATAAATAGATCTATCTCTTGTGCAATAAAATTCCAATGCAATAAAACACTTCGACTTAAACTTCCTACACCCACTCAACTAGAACTCATGCAGGAGTACGGACAAAAATTATGTACCAGTGCATCTTCTGAACCAGCTTTGATTGAATTGTCTCATAAAATGGTTCCGTAATTTTATGGGACCCTCAACATGCTCCCTGGGACATACGTTACTCTGCAACCTGGCTTGATGTGTAAAAATAAAACTAAATTGCATTCCAATCTGTGCACCGGGGCGTGATTGTAAACCACCAGTAGGGTTGGAATTTCTTTTGATTCCTTCGCCCATTCCTATCCGTCATGTGATTGATATCGCTGATCTTCAGGTCGCACGGATGTCACCTTTACCCACCCACGGCCATGGAGAAAGTAAAGGCGTTTTCCGATAAATGTGCGTTAAGCTTATCAAAACTGTCGGGGATAGCCAACAACAAAAGGGCACAAGCACAAGATGACTCAGCATGACTCTTGTCTCCTCGATGGTTGCGGTGAGGGTGCGTTGCCTCGAAGGTGCAAAATTGAATAAATCATTAATAATTAACTAATCGCGCAATATTTACACTTCATTTCGATGCTGATTTATGACGGCACGCCGCAGGTATCGCTCGCATACAAACGCAAAGCGTACTTGGCAAATGATAGTTACCGCCGATGGTCAGGGTGGTGGGTTGTCGACTGGGGAGGAGGCAAACGATCGGCGGACAACAGAGAAGAAGGCACAAACAAGCTGCTAAAGTCATTGGACGTCAGGAGGTAAATCGAAATCAGATAAAGCACGCGTTTGGGGAAAAAAGCCCTACCAGCGTACGCCCAGCAAACGAAACTCCTGCTGGGGGGACACTGCTCCAAACAACGACATACAGCAGCAGCAGCTCTGGAACTTTGCTGAGAAAACAGCCTACAATGCCGCTGTGGTGGTGGAATCGATTTGGATCGATCGGGAACCGTTTCAGTTTCTGTTGCTCCAAGCTTTTCAAAACTCTCGATCCCATTTCCAACCGGCTGTTCCGGGGAAGAAAGAGTTACTCAAATATTTATTATTGAATAAATGAAAATGACAAAATCTCCCGCTGGGCCGTTCAGGAAGACATAATAACTTTTCTCCTCCTTTCTCATCCACGTGTACGATCGCGCGTACTTTTAAGAAGGTTTCAGACCTTTAGGACGGTGTGTACAACACCGTGTTCTCTCACGAAGTCTGAAAGTGCAATTTATAAAGTTTACACCTCGAACACACGGTTCAAATAAACTCACCCAATCGATCCGTATCTCGCGCTTCAGTGTGGAGTGTTTTTTTTTCTCAAGCCTCGCGATTACTGCTCGATTCAAAACCCAAATACAGCCGAAACCAACTCACGAGAGTATGGCTCACAAGCGCAGTGCGATACCAGGGCGATCATAAATCATGCTGGTTTCGTCGGTGCTCTCAGTGCTTTATGATTGCTCCTTTTTGTGGTTCCGGGTTGGAGATAAAGCAAAACACGGCCGAAGGAGAGCCGAACTCACCAAAAGGAGGCTCAAAGGGGGAGCGATAAGACACAAAACGATTCCGGCATTATTGCACCGGACCGCGCGTACATTCCCGGGCAGTATCCTCGGCGATGTTGGGCCAGAACAATAAAAGATTCGCTCAACAACAGCCCATGGTCCTTTCGGACTGAGAAAGCATACCATCCCTCAAGAAGGCTTCCCAATATCAAAGCTGAAGATACATTGGAAACGGGCGTTTGGTCATAAATCGTTGCCCTATCGAGGTTGTGCAGAGCCCGGTGCAAACTTGGCGAGATCTCGAGATCTTCCCTCCTCTGAAGTACTGACGGGATCGCATTGCTAGCGTTAAGACTAGAAACCCACCGGCTCCTACCGAACGATACGAAACCTGGTGGCTCATTTGTACTACCATTCATCGCCAAAAACAGAACAACAGTCAGAACAAAATCATCGCATGTTTTGACATTGTGTTATGATCGTACGATATCTATGCCATTATACTCGGCTGCTTCTGGCAGGACCATACACGAGACCCTCGGCGGGTGGTGGCACGCGTGTGCGTGTTGGCACGGTTAAAGATTTATTGGAAAACAAACCCAAACACAACATCGCAGCCCCGGTGCGTTATTGTAGGGTCTGCTCTTGTACTATTATGTGCCTCTTCAACAGCAGCAACAGCCTGGGACACTCTGTCCCACACTCTGTCCCACACATCGCACCACGCACGGCACCCGCAAGCGTTGCAGAGTGTCTATTAAGACTCGGCAAAAGGTGCACCGAGGGTAGCGCACCGGAGAGGGATCATAAATTAGGTGTTTACCTTGTCGTCCTATTGATGATGAGCTGCTACCTCGAAATTACCACGCGCGTCCCAGTTGCCCGGCAGGCAACTGTGTGTGTGTGTGTGTGTACAAGTCGTTTTAATGGCTTCAATTATCGAAAGTCATTCAAGTCGATTAGATAAATGGACTCCTGGACGTAACACACTCGACGGTGAAGAAACAAAGGCGGTGTCAGATGCGTTCCCGGATAATTCTGGCACTTGAGGACCCCGAGAAGGTGTCAAAACATCAAAAGCGTCTGATGTACGGTAGGGGCCTAATAATAAATCTACAAATTGAATAGAGCGTGCAATGTGTGAGCGGGAGTTCATCATGAAGTTGGGAAGATCTTTCTTGTAATAAAATCCCAGGCACTGTTGAGCCGATTAGGAAGAATCTCTGACAAAAAATGCAACCAGAAAATGTCACACCACACCAAAGTGTCCATGTTTTATGACAAAACAAAAAATAAGCAAAGAATATTCATGGCAGTTAAACAACCGTCCAATGATCCGATTTTAGTACAGCGATTGAATTCTTCGTCCCCCCACATTAGAATGCTACCGCGCAGGTTGGATTAGGGCGTGTGTTTACAAACTTCCCGCCAGGTGCTCATAAAATGGGACACCCCATCGGGCTCTTAAAAGCGAGTGCCTATAGGTCAGATACGACCCACGCCTTCATGTCCACACACAGCTTAATGAGTTTATCGAACTGGGAGCGATTTTTACGACCAGCGCGCGCGGTACAAATATCGCTCGTTAAACCACACAGCATCAACCCCGAAAGCTGTCGAATGAGTTGCGTCGCTTTGAAAATTCCGCTCGCAACGATTACGCAGCATTCCTTGCGGTCGATTCGATCGATCGTCCTATAACAGGCGTGGAGATCATTGAGAATCTGCTTTTATTACCCGTTCGAAGTGACATCGCGATTAAAGTCATTCCGGTGGTTGAAAGGGCTGGGTGCTGGCGCACCGGGACTGGGTTAGTCTCCATAATGAGCTCCATAAAAACGCGAGACCCACCGCAGTTTGCGCGTCGCAACGATATCGTTGGTGGGTCAAGTGTGAGCCCCATTCGACGCATATGCAGCGCATAAAGAAGTGTTAATGTCCTTCCCCCGTCCCTGCAACTGTGGGCTTTCCTGTAGTGCAACGAAGAAAGTGTGACACAGTCATTTGGGGAGTCACGGTGGAGAGCTCATTCAAACTGCAAGCGATTCTTGGGTGGGTTTTTTTTTGGCGGCATTTCCAACGGCAAATGAAGCAACACACTACACCCAACATGCTATCGAGTGTTCATTTTTACGATCCACACAAATAATGCCAGCGCATCTTCTGAGGCTGCTGCTTCAGCCGAAAATTGAAAAGAAGTCCATTTAGACTTCTTCCCGCTTCTGATCTCTTCTGCTCGAAGTTCCTAATTAGAGCGGACCACCGGACACGTCCTGCCACCCATTTGAAAGTGCTCGTTCCATTTAATTTCAATTTCGCACCATACCATAAATATCGGCACACGATGTCCCCTTCGGATACGTTCCACCACCATACAGAACTCCCAACTCCACGATAAACTGCGATTTACCATAAATCACCCAAACGAACACACTGCTTTCGTCTATTCCCGACCACCTTTAATCGATTTAATCAGCCATATAGTGGGCAATTTGTACGCTCGTAAAAACCGAACCCCAGCCACATTTAGGGGAACAACACGACGATGACATTGGCATTAAAAATCAACCCCGCGCGATCGTCATAAGCGAACGGGCGATGCTATATCCCGATCATCTCACAGAATAGGCGAGAACACATGTTGGTCCAACACCTTGTCTATCGGCAATCGGACATGCCCGTGTACCTGGTGTGTCTAATGGTCAATAGTTTCGTTTTCGTCCATCCCCACCCCATCGCGTACGGGTATGTCATCAGTGTGACAGCGACATGATCAGCCAAATGGAATGGACGCACCTTCTTCGGACGCCGACGATCTCAAAAAGATGATATGACATCTGAAAAAAGGCATCAACGAATCGTTTATTAGGTCGTAAAAGTTAGACCGCATCGTATTGCCCATCAACGGAGCGATCGCGATCGGATTGAACTAAATCCTCGCGCCAGATCGAAGATCGTACTGTATCCGCCGATATCTCGGCGGCCTTTACGTGGCCCACCAAAAAGGCGCGGAGTGAAAGAGAGAAAGAGCCCCAATAATTGTCAACGGTTATGCGTCGTTTTATTACACTTAGCATAAATTATAATCTCATTAAACGTCGGTACTCCTCACTCCACCTTTGGGGTGGATTTCCTCTTTCTCTCCAACTATTGTCACACCAATACGGCTCCACTCGGCATTTCCCCGCCGAGGTGGAGCGGAAGGTGAGAGTACACAATGGTGGTGCCGAATATAAAAATCAATCTGACACCGCAAGTCGTATTAAATCGAACCCCTAGCCTCGGGCCACAGATTGGTCGTAAACCGGCGGACCCTGACCGTTTCAGTGCATGCCGTTTTAGCATTATTATTGTTATTAACATTATTATTATTACGCATATTATTGGTATTATCGGTCTCCTACCACCTCTCCGCAGGAAGCGATGGTGTGTGTAGGTGTAGAGAGTACGACGGATTTGCATGCACCGGTCGGCGGACCGAAAAACACTATCTCCAATCACCATTCCTTGCGTTATCTCGAGAACCCAACCCAGTTCTTTGACTCGTAGACGGAGACACTAATCCCCTGCGTGGCCAGTGCACGGGGTTCCAGGTCGTTTGCCGCCATCCAAAGCCAAAGAGCGTCATAAACGTAAAAACATCGAAATAAAAGCGAAATTTGAATAATTCTACCATAACATAAAATCGATTAAACGCTGAACCTGTTTGTTTTTAATTGAAAATTAATATCAAAATCCCATTCCACACGGACGGTCGGTGTGTGTCGGCGGCTTTTTCGGTACTCTTCCTGTGGAGGCAGGTTTTTGGACCAATCGAACGGAATTCGAGTTTAGCTCGATGTAGCGTTGATAGTTAGTTTGAATGGGTTGAGTTCAGTATGGAGATCCGCTAGGTCGTTCAGCCATACAGTTAATCGCGGAAACTCTGTAGAATTTAAAGCTATATTAGCGTTTCGGAATTTGTGAAGTTCTTCTGTGGTTCATATACACAGATGCTATAAAAAACATAAGGAAATAAAAATGTTCCGGTGTCCAACATTTCTTATTCTCCTCTCTGTTTCTACCTTCTCCGTGTGACACACCTGGTGGTCTTATTCAAATGACACCCATCTGTCAAACGTAATCCCAAAGCTACCAAACCTAGCTACCTAAACGCCACCTGAACAGCATGTTTCAAATTCCCACCAAAAAGGTCACAAGATGCCTTTCCGACATCACCAATTGACCTGGTACCACGCAGGAGGGAGTCACCGCTACGGGAACGATGAGAATTGCCAGGAAATGTGTGAAAACCAAGTCACATCCTATTGCCATCATTAGCCTCCTACGGGTATGCCAAGCTTACCGCAAGCCACAAAAGTCCCTGAATGCAACGAGCTTGCCGCACACCGAATGGGTCATCAATTGGTTACATTGGGCCGCAAAAGTCATAACCATTACCTAGAACCAAAGCGCTTCTCCACAATTTCTCGCGCGCACTCTTGACCTCGCTCTGCCTAAGCTACCGGGTGTGATTTACGGCTCGCGTACCAATAAAAGTCAGATTTTGTGGTCATGCTGTAAATGTTCCGGGTAAATGGCGGATCTACAAACGCCATAATCCTTGCTTCTTGCGTCCCCGGATCGGATCTAGGCGCGAACTCGCGAAACCAAAGCGAAACCGTTAGGGCCCTTGCCGTACCGACTAGATACGATGGCGGCGAGCGTCAGAACTTGAAGATGTGCTACCACCTCGCCGACATCTTCGACCAGCCGAGCCGGCAGCTTGCATATCTCGATGGAAGAATCTTCACCAACGCAAAAGAAACAACGCTGCGGAACTTACTTCCGTACAGTGCTGCATAGAACGAACAAAACGTTTGGCTTTATGTCCATCCGTTGCCTTCCAGTATCACAGATAATCGATGGCATTGTGTAGACGCTACCGTTTCGAGGTTTGGGTCCAAGATTTTGGGATTGGCTTGACAGATGGCACCGGCTGAGCTGCTCGCAGAGCTTGAGCACAGTAAAGAGGCAAAGAATGCCACAGCAAACAGGATTAGGATCAGCTGAAGCTACAGTCAACAAACCGCTCATGGTTGCAGCAGCTGTACAATGCCATAGTTGGACGCAATCTCGCATAACAACCTTCTGACCTTCTTCCTACCGGTCAAAACAAGCACTCCAGCACATCACCGGCGAGTTGCGCATCTTTCATCTAAAATGAAATGAGAAATTTCATTACAATCTAACAGTTAGTATCGCGTACATTAAAGGCGGTACCGCGCTGATGGAGAAAGCGGCACAACGATGATGGTTCAAGGTTCTCCAAGGTAAAACCGCGCACGGGTACTTGTTAATTTTCTCACGCATCTTCGTCATCGCCGGCGTTGCGATGTGGTTCCACTTTTCTCGGCATTCAGCACACAAAAATCCACACCGACGCGCAATGCACTTTTGCCATACAGATCGCGTTCCATCTTCCATACGTAGTTTTGCATAATTTCCGAACGCACGCTACAATATGCGCACATGTTGCTGGCGACCACGATCCACAATCCCCGTCGCTCCCTTAATCGCAAGGTCCTTGTGCGAGCGCGTTGGCCATTATTACATTATGCAAATTAATCATATTTGCAAGATTTATTTCTGTTCTCCGTGCGCTCTACCGCTTTGGCTGACTGAATCAACCGACCCCGGTTAACAATGCGGTTTGCGGAACTGGGGAAATCTTACAATACCCCGGTGTAAGCCTTTTCGCACCACCTCTAACACAGCATCTTGCCGAGTAAGGTCTTAACGGTTACGGATACGCGGGTCCATGCACAAATTCGCAAGAAAAACAATGCAATGATCGATATAAGAGTGTACCAGTAATAGGATGGCCTGGCCGGAGACGTTGGGTTGAAGATTTTTGCTTTTGCGGCAGGCCACGACCGGAATGTCTAACGAGATTTGACTACGACATTGCCGACTCCGGAGACTTGTACTCTGCGACCTGGGACGATGCACACAAAACGCAACACCGTCCAGGATTGGTATGAAAATTAATTTTCCAACCTGTCTCACGGTCACCACCTTTTTACCCCGTCTGCAGGGGTGTAACAACGCAAAACAGAGAGATCAAGAATTTAATCCGGCTCATGACCTGTCGCAGAGCTGATCATATGAAACACCGCGCTCGTTCCGGCCTCTTCTAATCATGAATTTTAAAAACATGCTCAGCACAACATCGCAACCTTTTGGCACGGGATTTAGGTTTAATGTGACCTCTTCTTTCACCCACTCCGATAAAAAACCCCGATGGACATCCGAGCGTTGAGGGTTGACCCCTCCCTAACGGAGGCACTAAGGCCATCGTTTTACTGCTTTATTACACCAATCGTTTGCAAAACCTCGTTGCTACGGTCAATATCACCATAATTTACGGTGGTTTTATGACCCACGACCACGTCCCTCTGGATAGTACGTTTTTTAAGTACGTCACAGGGGTGGACAGGGGCCGTTGATTTGGATGATTTTGGTAAACCGATAAAACCAAACCCTCTCTGAACGCGAGGTTCACCCTTCGCATACGTTGCCATTTTCCTTCCGATGGTCAGCAAAACAGGACGTATCGCTTGTTTTGTCCTTCTGGTTTGTTTTTTTTTTTTTTACGGTCCTCTTCGTTTATTTACAACCATCCGGCATGGTAATAGATTTTTCAATCCTCACCATTCCGTACCTAGCCAGTTCCGCCTGGTGCGATATCTCTGAAGCTAAAATTGCATTCGATTCCATCCCACTGGGGTTGTCAAACAATAGCATTCGTTTCGTACGTTCCGTTTTGGAGGATGGAAATCTGGACACGCAGCTTGCAAAGCCACAAACGCCCAGTGAGACCGTCCCTAAATATGTTTGTTTTAGTGAAAGGGACAAACACATTTGAAGAAGCTTGCTCAACGAACGATTCGTAACCATACCATCAGAATAGTATTTAGATGTCTCAGCTTGACTTGAAGAATATCGAGGCTCCAAACTTTTGGCTACTGACATTTGAAGTGTTTGGTAAAATTGAAATAAACCGTATAAGTTACTTTGTACCAGTCTGGAGGGATCAACTCGGCCGATGAAGGTTCAAGTTATTCTCACAGTTCCAAGGACCCTAGTTAGAGCCTGTTACGATGACGCCTGCTCATGGTGACGAAGCGCATCAAGCACCATCGCCACATTCGCGTACAGGTTATACCCATTGCACCGTATAGCCTGACCTCTTCAGCTTTACAACCTCGACAGCGTGTGGAATGTGAGCAAGAGAGAGCGCGCGCGCGCGCCGGACCATCCCACCCAACCTGTCAGTGTCCATTACGTTAGATTATTGTTATTTTTATTGCATTACGCCGCCTGTACCTCATTTATTCGATTTTTGCGTGCAAAATCCATACACACACACACAGACGGTCTTCCGTTCCTCTCGCATGACGATCGTTGGATTGATTTCTTCCCAATACGTCCTAACGAACCGTTCAGGTATTGATCGCTAATGATAGCCTCTAGCCGCAGCTGGTCCAGTGCCGCGACCTGCCCATTTCATCCCTAGCGCATTCTTCGCGCTGCAAATTCCAGGGTCATGCTTTGCGTCGTTTCATATTCACCCATGTTTTACGACCGTTGCTGAACCGTTTTGGCGATGGTGGCCGCAGTACAACAGTATTGTGCTGTGCCGCTGCACTCCACACGTTACGAAGGTCCGAGTTTTATAGCACTGACCTCCTTACCGCGCGCAAGGTGTCGGACACGGCACGATCAAGCGCGAATCTGCTCTGTCGCTCGCTCTCACTCCTCTCCTCTTTCGGCATACCTTTGCTGTAATACTGATAGCAATATGCGTTAGAAAATTGATCTCATGCGATTCAATTTGGCCTGCTTCATACGTGACATTAGTGATGGATACATCAGCGCACCGGCACCGGTAGATGAATTGTGGCCGGATAAATGTGGGACACGGGTAAATGGGTTTGCATAAAAGTTGCGTCTTGTTCGTTTGCCTATTCGATTGTTCGTTTGAAGACGCAAAGAAAAAAACCTTTCCATGCGGATGATCGATGCTCGACGCTTTTGTTGACTGATGAAAAAGAGATTGCGCGGTCCGGTTCGTCCCGTTGAAAGCCGCTGATGAATGTTTTCATCGACGCATTGTGTGCAGCGTGTAGCGTCTGGAAAGAAGAGGAGAGTTATGTTATTGCAAATATACTTTCCCTTCCATTGTCACTGGGATGATCTTGTCGTGTAACTTACCGCTTGAAAAGAATGAGCACATTCTCAGGGAAAATCGATACGTTTGAGGGACGTTGCTCAAGTGACAGATTCAATGTCAAGTTCTCGCTCACTGCACTGTCCCTGTACGACCTTCAACCACACACTGCCAGATGGATGCGAAACAGTGGCTCGTTTAAAACGCAAAAATCCACCAACCGAAAACAAACAACTTCATTCCTATTGCCCAGTGTACAGACGCAAATTTGGACGGTCGATACCGTACCGTGTTGCTATTCCTTCTAAACAGCATCCCGATAGGATGTGCAGTTTGCTCGTTGTGCGTTTTTTTTGGTTCCCTCCGCCCAACCATTTTCCGGGAAAGCCGCAGTATTGCGTCTAGCCGAAATATACACCTTTTTCGCAACCCAGACACAACGATCCGGGTGTTGCCTTTCGACCGCAGCACTAAGCCAATAATCACCCCAATAAAAAAGCGACGAATAAAACAAAACCCTGGCAAGCAAATTTTCCACCCTCGGTTAGCTCGCTGTCACTGAAAACTGGCAAGGGTGCTACCGACAGTGCAAATACCCGAAAAAATAGACACCAAAGAGACACACACATACACAATGAGCAAAAACCAGAAGCTCACCACCAGAACGAATTAAAATAATTTCATTTAACGGCCAACCGCCCAGCATCCGTACACCACCAACCGGGGTCTTACGAGAACAGCGTTCGGTCAGCAGACCTGCCTGCTCATCTACTGGATGCAACCACCAATCATCCAGTAGGGGAAGGAAACCGTCACCTTCCGGTAGCCCAGGATGGTGGCGTTTCGGGAAAAACATGTGTTTCGCTGGACGAAGGACGAAAAGCGAAACAAAAAATAAAGAAATGAAGTGACAAAATGTGGTGCGGAAAATCGTGTGCCACCTTTCTGCCACCACGACCCGTGAATCTCTTTCCGACTGTCGATGGTATTGTCTGTCGGACGCAGATTAATGACTTGTAACGCCAAACGGCACCGAATCGACGATGTGGTGTCGGTGTTATATGGTTTTTTTTTTCGTTCCTCTCTTTTTTTTGCCACTAAAGTACCTCGCGTTATTTACACTATGCTTGCCGTGTGTCGCGACACTGTTTGCGAACATTTTTTTTTTTACAACACCATCATTGTCCCTGGTGGAAGTTTACACCAAATATAATTCGTACACGGGTGAGATTAGATTTTTGGCATGGAGCAGCGGTATCTTTTTTGCGAACGGAACACACATTCGACAATGACTAATGGCAGCAGTACGTGTGTGTGTGTTGATCTAGCCGATCCAATCAAGTCATAAAGGAGTAACATTTTACGCGATTTTCATTGACAAAAGGATACTTTTGCAGCCTTGGATATCGAATGATGCAGTCAATTGCTGTTTGCGCTATAAAAACGTATCCCCATCCTCCAAACAAGTGATGGAAAGTCCATTCGAATTTTTCACAATTCCGTCTCGAGGGAGTAATTGCAACAGTCCTTCCAAGTGCACTAACCTGGAAAGCCTTTTGCGTGTAAGATAAGCGACAAAACTTTCACCACTGCCGACTTACGAAAATGTAAACGACAAAAGTCGCCACCACCTTTCCTTCGGTATCAAAACCCATTACGGTCGATTTAACGTATCGGAATGACAATGCTCTTGGGCGAAGCTCCTACCATACGACGAGTGTGGTTCCGTTTCTATTGTGAGCGGCGTCAAAACGTAACAGGAAGCTAGAATTTAAACAAAAAAAAAAAAACAAGTTAACAAAAGATGAAAAATGTGGAAAAGTACCTACCAATGCCTTTGGTTCATTCAACCAACCGTCCGATAAGGGGATGCGGACCTATCATCCCTTCCAGGTTTTCCAGGTGACAGGTGTTAACATTTCGCATTATCACACACCTTTTCCGAGTGAAAGTAGAAAGTCCTTCCTTTCTGTACAGCGCACACTCTTTTACACTATCGGAGGAAAATTCACCAAATGCCATTCACAAATGTCACCCTTTGAGGGCTGATGCTATCACCACCACTTAGGTGTGTTGTTCCACCGGCTGTGTTATCAAACTCTCGAACAGTTCCACAGCTTTGTGCGGGTGTGTGTGGAACGGGACAACTAATTAAATATTTTAATTTGATTTTAATTGTTTTGTCAACCTCCAAACGTTCTCGACCAGGTTCCGGAACGTTTGCTCCTTTCGTGATACCCTCGTGCTTTGTAAAACAAGCAACTTGAGCACGTTTTATGAGATTCTTTTCAAACATGAAACTTTAAAGAACACACGCCAGGCACTTGAAAAGCGTCAGGCTCGGCACGTCTTTACACATGTCCCCGGCAAAGTGGTGTGCAGACATATGGTTTACACCCGATTACCATCATTATGATTAGCAATTTGCCCGTGATTAAAATTATTGTTTTACGACATTTGCTCACCCATGCCCGTGTATCCCCGTAAACCTGCTTAATGAAGGCTCGTCTTTTATGGGTAAAAGGGTATGTGTGGTAAAATGGCACTTCGACATGTTTCCTCAAGAGAGCAGTCCGCACCGCTTCAACCCCATTTTTCCACTCCGGATGTTGCGGATGCCATTAAACTGTTAGTAGTGGTTTCGAGACGGTACCCCCACGATTACGGCTCACAACTCCTGGGGTTGCTGCTCGGGAAGCTCTAGAGCATTATCTCATATTAGCATCATTTATGTAACCTCTACCGGAAGCAACCATACGGCCCCTGACACGAGATGATGAGCTAAGTGCCTACCGTTTAGTGGCACTTGCTTCGGATAGGATGGCAAGGATAGTGCAGGACACGGCTACTTCCATCGGAAGGGGGTTGCATTTTTGGGTTTCGGCAAGGCAAACAGACAAACCCATCAACAACTACGCCAAAGTGTACCGTTTGCTTGAAGATGTGCGATGGATGAGATATTCCAGAACATCGCATCGTATCGGTAGCATCAGTTCAAATGCCATATCTCCGAGGACATGCGTGACTTTTTGGCAGGAAAAGGGTGCGTGTGTGTAATTTGCCACAATGTGTTTGACTTGAGCCAACACAGCACAGTGTACGATAGTACGTGACAGTTTGTGCATAGTTCGTTGCAGTGCAGAAGTAATTATGGCACATCTGGCATATTGTTCTGACCATCATCGATCCATGTTGACTAAGTACAGAGCGTCTGGATGGATGTACTAGATGCATATGGGTTTTGCTAATGGAACTTTGCTCCTAGAACAGTAGAACATAAAGCAGAAGGACAGTCTGCATTGTTGGTATAAGTTGTACTTAACCCACCTTTAGGGATTTTGTTGACATTCGGAGAGTAGAAGATCTAGGCGTATAATATGATGTTTTGTACGTACTTGTTGAAGATGTTTGCTAAAAAACAAAATAAATATGAAACAAAAACCACATTAGAACCAAAAACACATCAATGACGTGAAATAAGGCAATCACCTCTACTAAATCGATGCTATCAGATCGTAATCAGTTGCTGGAGAGTATCATTTCGATCCATAAATCACACATTAGCACGCACCACACACAACGCATCACTCCCTTCGATACTGGGGCCTGATCGGTCACAACACTAATCACATTAATAAATTATCTCAGCAACCAGTGCCACAGCCACTAACCACAAAACGACAAATGTCAAACGTCAAACAAGAAACCACCGGAACGGAACCGGAAAGGAAATCCGCAATCAGATGAACTTACAACGAAATACACTTGCTGGCTTCATAAAAAATGCACCCCTGGCGTGGAAGGCGCCAACGGACACACACGCACACACGCTAGCAGGAAATAATAGTTTTCCAGGGAACATTTCACCACCGAATAAGAACGATTTTCCAACGTAAACATAACCTTTTCCGAAAGGAAGAACGGTGCGTGTTTGCGTGTTTCCGTGGTCAGTGCGAAAAACTCCAGTGAACTGCACTTTAACCAGTGAAAACAATCCTTTTCCGACGTGCAAGTTGATTGAAATTACGTGAAAATTGGTTTCTTAACACACTCCGCACGTCTACACCGCAGAATACACCTGTTTTGTTTCACCGGTTTGCTTTGTTTCTTTCCGTTGTCAACCAGCGCGTTGTGCGTTGAAAACAAAATAAAAGGTATAGGAGAGGGAAGGGGGGCGTTCCAGAGGTAGAGGGGGGATAAACCATTTGACGTTTGATCATCTGATGAACAACTGTCACTCGGAATTCACGCTAATGGCCCGGAACGGCTTTTCCCTGTATCGACAACATCAAAGCGAACCAAGTTCCGCAGCATAATGTCGATTATTTCATCTCGCATCATCCATAACCGCGCACACATTATCAACCGGCAAATGCGGACAGCTTTATTTTAATGTACTCTTCAATTGCACCGACACTGGCGTGTGCGTGTAGATAAAGGCGGATTGCAAAAAAGGATGGATAAAAACAAACCCCCATCGACATTAGACCACAGCCAACAACATCAGGTGGTGGTAGATTTTATGCTTCCTGTAACAATACCTCACGGCATAAAGCGTCACGGGTGGTCGTAGGTAGATTAAAAAGTCAAAATCATCCTTTGTCGCTGAGCGTACCCTTTTTGTTCGAAAATCGGGGATCGGGTTTTTTTCTGCAAAACAACGTGGTTCCTAGCAGGAGTCAGTAGACAATTTGCTGAGCAGCTTAGTTATTGAGTAATTTGTTGAGTTGGTGTGGTTTTATCCCGGGTGGCAGACGATTTCTGTAATGGCCTATGAATCCTTTCTTTTTGGGAAGTAATCAATGCTTGACGATGTATCGGTAAAAAGACAAAAATTTATCAGTTTGTGCTTTCTTTGTTGGTCTGATTGATCAAGTCGCTTAAGGCAGTGTCTGTTGGAAAAGTTACAAATCTAGACTACTTTGGGAACTCAATCGAATCTCTTCTTTCCACAAAGGATGAGATGTAAAAATGCCAATGAGGCAGCGCACTTGTTCGACAAAACGTATTCCGACTGCACCACAAACAGCATGTTCATGCTTGCAGTAGTAGCAAACGGTTTAAAAACAGCAATAACCGACCACGGTTTACATGTAATGAACCGGCCATATATCACTGATGGGAATCTACTGGCTCTCGTTGCCACGACCATAATGCGGGCGGAATATACGATGTGCAGTGCGCGAGATCTGCCCCAAAAACGAAGAAACAAACATTCCTCCCAAGGTGCGCACCGGACCGAGGGCGGAGGAGGCACTGGAGCTGCGAGTGCAAGTGCGACATGGAAATGTCAGCCTGTCGGAGTTTTAGCAGAGCTCGTTCGCTTTTACACCCCGGGACGAACGATCCGACCAGGAAGGTTAACGACGGCGAAGAGCGCATCATCAGCAACACCAAGAGGGCGTTTACAATCACAATGTTTACCGCCGCATGCTTCGACCTCGCGTTTCCCTTTCAAAACGGCTTCCCGCCGTCAACAACATCATCAGAATGGGACGCGACGACACGTACACGTGCACTACGCGAACCAATGCGCCATGGCCAAGTAAACCGCCCATCGGTCCTTGAACAACTTTTGGGCATTCCACTCCCAAACATTTGTTGTCTCAATGTGTGTTCTACCTCTCTCTGTGTGTGTGTGTGTGTGTGTGTTGATTTTTCAACAAACAAAGTAAAGAACCCAATCGAAGTAGCCCATCCTGAGACTTTCAAACGAGCTGACAGCTGTCTTGTAGTTATCTAGTCACCGGGAGTCAAGTCCGCAACACAATAGGATGTGAAGGTTTTCATCGGGTGTTTTCCCCAAAAACTTAAAGATCTAACTTCTAGCAGTATAGCGCAATAGCAGAAGACGCTTCTCCCGTCCTGAGTCACCGCTGATAGACCACCCGCCCATCCAGCTACAAAAGAAGGAATCCCTTGGAGAGAAGACCGAGAGAAAGCACACGTACAAGATAACCCGCACGCTGGCAAAGTTTATAAATGGCAGTTGTGCAATCAGCACGCGGGGCAAACAATAAAACATTTCAAATATTTGTTTTTACGATCATCGCGGTCATTGTAAGGTGGAGACGTGGCCGTGGAAGAGCGCGAAGCAAAGAATCGCGCACCCCAACCGACAGGACCGACTCATCATACCAATGAAATTTAATAAAGTGCGCTATCTTTTATTGGTTGATCCAGCCAAGCGGCAGCAGAGCAGAAAACAAAAATTTTTACAAAAAAAAAAACAACCTCAACTTTGCAATGGCCCAGACCCACCATGTACCAGTGAAGGTGGGCACCCGAGACGACCAGCATCCAACCAGCAACACAAACGTTTATCGATTGATGATTAATTGATGGATAAATGCACGGGCAACGGCCCTGTTGGGTGGGAACGGAGATGGTCGGTGTGGACTGAATGGTAAAGATTTACTTTTCGGTTTGCGTGAGATTTTTGTCCGTTTTCTTGGTTGCGCGCGCGCGCGTGTTCATACTCTCTCACACACACACATTGCATTCCGTACCGCCGTCCCTCCCCGGGAGCCATCACGAACTATGGACAACCTTTTTGCCAATTACGGCAAGTGCATTCGGTTAGCCCTCGGCGGCGGGAACGTAGGAGGTAGAGATGGACAAAAGGGCGACTGTTTGTTTGCACAGGGAATTAATATTGCCGCCACAAAATGGCGATTGATGGTTGGGCAATTTTTGGAGGAGGGAAACTGTTGGCTGATATTGGTTAAGGGAAATTAATTGTAAATTAAGTACCGAACCGTGAGTGTATATCGATGCAGATCCTGGAGCAGGAAGATCCTCCCATAACTTTTGCGGTTCCAATAAGTTTGAATTCGAGAATTATGTTTTTTATTGTTACAAACAATTATAGAGCACTTCAAAGTACTCAAACTGCTAAGTTACTAAGACTATGTACGCTTGATTGCATAAGCACAGGCGCAAAAAGTGGTCTAGTAAGAGTAAGGCTTGTTTTTCATCGGCCGGTTTTGTAATAAATGACCTCTTAATGTTCATTTATTTGTTTGCATTCCACTTTTCACCCGACGCTATGCTTTCCTTGGTCCAGTGCGGGTTGATTAACAGACCGACTCCCATGCTTTATTAGTGCAGTGCAATGAGCGTCGCCCCTAGTGAAGCATCCAATTACAAACAACTCTAATAGTATTAATTTAAACCATCCCATCGATAACACTTCCCCAGCACCAGAAGACACTCGCTTGATTCTTGAGAAAAAGTGCTCCAAACGCCACCGACACCGACCCTTTGCGTGTGTGGTATAGTTTTCCCAATGCAAGGGACAGCTCTTTATGCATACGCACATAAAGAACAACGCGCACATCAATGCGTGGCATTTAATTTACCATCATTAAGCTGAACCCGTTCCCCGGGTGCACTGGGAAAGGCAACCGAAAAACACCCATTCACCCACGTGTCGCGTGTGTCGTGTGTCGTACCAGCTGTACTGGTCCCTTGATCTATTGCGAGTGAAGCTGAGTTCCCGCATGGTGGAAGAAAGTGGCAATAAAAGCATAATAAATATTTCGCTGACACCGTGCTTAATGACTCGATCGAGTCTTTTCGAGTGCTGGAGGAACGGGATGTTGAGGATGTCATCGGTGAGATGTTTGGAGCATGTAAGCTAATTTATGATGTTCCTTGCATTCCCCCGTCAGACGGCAAGCTAAAACTGATCATGCATCAAAGAAAGGCAATTTTGACGGCTTAAAATCTCCCCCAAGCTGGGATGTGGGAGTGGAAATTCATCATCATGGGATTATTACCGTACATTATTAAATAGATTGCCTAATCCGACTTGCATGCGGAACTGCAAAATGTCTTTGATGTGTCGTCCACCATTCTTCCCTCGATTGCCCACAGCTCTCTGCAGTAATTGTACGAAATTTTGTACAGCTCAGCGAGATTTTTTTCTTCTTTTTATATTAAGAAAACTTTTTTAATACCTTCCACAAGCAAAACCGTACCACCATTCCGAAGGTCCGCCCGTTCCGGTGAAGGTTGCAAAATTTGCTCATTAAAAATGGCGCACACAGCCGCAACAAAAGGAGGATCCCCGCCTGCATCTGATTGCGTCTAGGGAGAGGTATCAGTTACATCATTAAGATGTTTTCTTTCGGGATGTCCAAAAGGATGTCTTGGTTACTTCGGTCGTTTCTTGGGATTTCCCGGGCAGAAGTTCGGATAGTAAGACGATAGTTTTAGATGGATGATGTCTCAACCAAGAAGTTTTTCGGACCTTGCACCTAACAATGCACAGGTCGGCAAGCTTTTATGATGTGCGCCACAAATCAATTCCCTTCATCCGGGTGGGTCAGTACATCAGTAACGTGCCCACCAAACACTCGTCTCCCAATTCGTGGACATATCCAACAACAGGGGAGACTACAACTCCCGCTCAAGGATCCTCAACACCACCTACCCCCGGTTCGGTTCGGTTGTCAATCGACCTACATAAAGTGTTTGTAATCAGTAGCAATTTGCGCTAATTGGTCCGAATGGAGTGAAGAATGCTATGGTATGTCGGGCGGGACTGTCCCCATCAGGGAGGCAACACAACCAAACATAAGAACAACCGTCTCCACCGACTCCCAACCGGCATTCGAGATGATGGAAAATAAAGATTATTGTCTTTAATTTGGTACCCACACTCGGTTTCCAGCATGGTACACACTGGAAAGCAGGCGAAATGGCACAATGGGTTCCCTATATAGTTCTTCACTCATTTCTCTATTCGAGCGCCCCTTCCCCGGTATAAATCATCGTCACCAACTTCCTACGATCGTGCTAGGACGGGTGCGTGATATGTCGCATTCTAGGTTCATCAAATTGAAGGCAGTTTAATTGAATTTCATCACCCCTGCCACTAGTCGATCTAGTCGATCGGTGATCGTTTCAAGTCTTACGCTTACGTAACCAGTTGTTACGCATCTTCGCATGCTCTTGCGTCTCTCCTCACTTCATAGACCAACTTGTTACTTCATGTAGCAAAAGAAGGAAAACTCTCTTACTTAACCCTTCAGCTTCCGATGTATGCCGTTCCGTTGACCTTTCGAGGCGTGATCGAAAGCATGTGTTCTTGCGCACCCCAAAGTTCCATGCTCAGTTTGGTGAGATTTGTGTTTTTTAGAACATCCACCCAAAAAAAAGGACCAAAAAAACCACCCCACTCTCCCGGAGAGCAACAATCAAGCCCAATTAAATAGTGACATCCACATGATGTTCACACCGCTCGTTGACACGAAACAGGTGAGCGAAAGGCGAATTCCTACCGCGCCTGTAGGCGGCGTACTGCTCAAGGGGAATTATAGTATTCCGTGCATCCAACACATCATCACATCATCTTACGTCCTCGGCCACTCAAGTACAGGCAAGGGAGTGAGAACGAGGAATGACAAACAGATGTTATCGGAGCAGCTTCAAGATCCCGGTACCCGGGGACACTATTGGTTAACCCATTAACGAACGCGGGAGTCAAGTGCCCCTCTTCAAGAAGAGGGGACCCACTCGTCAAAATCCAACGCTCGGAATGTACAGCGAGTGCGTGCGCGCGTCAGACGGCGATGAATAAATTTTAATTACCCATGCGCTACTTGATTAGCAGTCGCTCTTTAACGTTAACACACACACACACTCGGAATCGGGATCGTTCCGCACACACACACACACACACTCGGAATCGGGATCGTTCCGTGCTCCAGGGCTTTTAGCGGAGTGACAGTGGCGCACGCGACATCGTACCTCGCTTGCCTTCTGCTCGATGGCCGAATGGAATCCGTATCCGTTTATTAGTATTTATGCCTCTGGGACATTAGCGGGCAGCATCGGTTCAATTGACCTACAACCGATGGTAC
>AXCM01004438.1:0-21802 GCA_000473375.1 Anopheles culicifacies | reverse complement strand
GGTAGGCCTAGTTTGTTGGCTGATACGTCTGCACTCATGAATTTTACATGATGCTGTAGCTTTCAAATATTGAGGTTAGGGTGCGTTTTGTGGTTTGCCGGTGAATTATTCCGGCATATACCTCCTTTGCGAACCTCATTTTCGTTTTGGCTCCGGTACAAATTTATCCATTCTCGGTACTCGGTCTCTCGGTGACACTGAAGGAAATTGTTGTCAGCTGATGATATTCACTTGAAGTTTGTTCACATAAATTGCCGGCTCATCCTCGCAGTGAAACAAATAAACAAGAAAAAAGGCAGAGAAAAGAAGACACTCACACTTAGACACACCTGCACGTTTTCCCAGCACGATTGGCTCGAGCAAGCAGTTTTGATACGATTGCAGCCGATCGTATGCGGGTGAATGTTTTGTTGTTTTTTTTTGTTTTCGGTAGTCCAAAGATAATAACCCCTTTCGCCCGGGAAGTGATATATTTGACTGCATTATCAAGCAGTACGTTTTGCATTTAATATACGTTGTTTGTTGGAAATTTTCCCAACGTCCAGTGATGCGTGTCGTTTGATGAAATATTGATGAACTATGCTGGTAGGAAAGGCCGTTGTCGAGTGTGGAAATGATTGTTTGTTCGGTGGTGCGTATATGTGTTGTGAGAGGGATATTTACAATATACCCCGTTCTTGTGTAAAATGTAAATGAAAGCTTATTTACAGCACTCTCTTCTCCACTTACAGATAGCACTTTATTGTACTATTCTTTTTTTTCGTCCCGAGACGTTCTAAGCCACTTACTGTACGATGGTTCCAAAGGCCAGTTGCGGTAAGTACGCTATGCTGGCATGTTTTTCTCGACACGCTGTCCGAGTACGGTGTTCAGCTCGGATTTCGCTCGGGAGAAGATTAATAGTCGCATCAGGCGCAAATTATGGTGGCTGTTAGGAGCCGCTCTGTGTGGTTCGTACCGTCTGTCATCACAGTGCAAGTGTGCTCGATTGCCACCCCTTTGCTTGTCGTAGTCAGCAGTGCCGCCTTGCCGTGTATTGTATCGCACTCCAACGGAAAATCTAGGTTACCGGGTCAAGTAACGAACGAATGAAAAATTATGCTTTCTGGCCCTTTGATTACGAAAGAAAATGTTTGACAGATTAAGCACCATCACAAAAAGGACGTTCGTAGCATGGCTAGTGCTAGTACCAGAGGTTAACTAACTCCTTTAAGCAAAGCGGCAAAGTGTACTGTTAAATAGAAAAATGAAATGAAGCGATATTTTTGGGTAACATTTCTTGGACCATTATCATGCGACTCAGTTCAGAAGACTCGAAACTCGGAAATAAATGCCACGATCGGTGGGGAATGGGTAGCATATTGACAAAGTTTGCCCGGAAATGGCATCCAACAATCCCACTTGAAAGAGAGCAAGATTCCACCACAATAATGCCCATTGTTGTGCATCAGCCGCAGTGGCAGTTTGGCCATTCTTCACGTATTGAGCAAGTTTGCCCAAACGATTGTTGATTGGATTACGTTGCCGCTTGTCGATTTATGATGACTGATGATGGACGATCGCACACTGATTCGAGTGGCTTCTGGCCTCCAACCTACTGGCTTTTTCCCATTTGGGGGTGCCTAATTCGTACGTACCGGAAGCCGCAACGGAAGGAACGTCATCCTGTTGCCATCGCTTTGGTTTTTGCTTCTTGCGTCGGTTTCTTTGCCGGGCTCACGGGAGGGAGTTTTTTTTTGCTGTACGTTTTCTCTATCTCGAAACCGTCTCCAGCATCGATGGCCTTAAATACACAGACAATCAGAAATCAGTGGCTCACCATCAGTGACATAATTCCCGAAGCTTTCGGCATTTTCGTCTGTTCGATGCGTACTGTGTGCTGGTCGAAGATTCGCGTCCCCATCGCTTCGGACCAAGGGTCCAAGGGTAGTGGAGCGGTGGAGAAGTTCATTCGCCGGCTCGATATTGTGTACTTACCAATCAAAAGAGTAAATAAGCGCCCTCTGCCAGATGAAATCAGCAATAAATCTCGAGCAAACATTCCGAACGCACCGGGACCAACTGAACGGTAGATGCGGTCGAGATAGACAGATAGACGTGGAAAGGATAGATTCTGGGCTCGAACGCACCGATTGAATCGTCAATGTGCACATGCTGTGTTATAGCGATGGTCACTTGGGTAGTGCCGTGTGCTTCATCCACGATCGTGGACTGGCGGCACGTGACCACTACAGAGCAAAGTTTAAGTGATCTTCGCTAATGAGGTAGTCGAGCAGCCAGTAGTCACAGTGAAGGTGCAACAGTAAATAGTGAGTTCAAACCTTTGTTCTGGGTTCCATTTTATCCGTTCGGTTGGTTCTCATTTTAATTAAAACATTTCATGCAACGTTCGTAGCTGCTTGGGAATGCTTGGGAATGTACCACAACACGTAGCAGAAATGCTGCGTGAGGAAAGCAATCCACCCGAAAGGGCAGAAGATGTGAACCGTGTTGGGTGGTACATTTGTCTCTGTTAGTCCAAATCCTCTTACCGGAAGACCATTTCGCTTCCAAAACAAAGATTTCAGACTCTTACGGTACAAACCCTATTACTCGTCTACTTTGAATGTAAAGCAAAACAAGTCACCTCTCGGCATCTTTCAAAGGTAAACTTCACTTAACGTAGTATTTTTCAGGGCACATTTCGCCCACGTGGAAAACATTCTAGCATTCCTGAGAAGCGAGCTTAGCAAGCGTATTATTTCGTTTGCCTTCTTTCCTGCTGAGGTACGGGGAAAAAAATCTGTCAACCCAACTGTGAAGCTTTCAGGCTTGTGCAAGTGACATTTCCCAAGGTTCTCTTTGCTTCGAAATTCTCATCGTTGAACCGTATCAAACGGAACACGTTGGGTTGATGAATGCGTCTATGTAACGTTACTGCAAATGGGCAAAAGCGGACCGCGGTGTGATGAACTAGCCCCTTCTCAGATGCCACTTTTGTCTGGAAGCGTACACACTGCAGCAGCGACCAAAACGTGTTTACCTTCTGTTGCACACTAGCAACCACCAGTCCTTTTTTGCTTAGGGCACCACGATAGAGGAAGGAAAAGAAAATGGCATTCGCCTTCGGTAGCATCTTTCAATTTACACCATCGAAACAACCTTCCTACTCCAAGGTGCCACAACAGAACAACCGGATACGGCAAAAGAGTAATTTTCTCCACTGTGCTTTTAATGTGCAAAACACTGTCAAACACCGGCCGTGCACTAGGAATGGGAGATGCCTTTTTTGTTTTGCCCTCCGACTTTGCAACGTAATGTCTCACGGATCGTATGTTCGCATCCGGAGAATTGTATCCCCCTCCAGGCAGTGTTTGATTCTACAGGAACAAAACAAAATTGGAAGCCTCTAATTAGTCCTCCGGAACATGAGGAATTAAAATACAATGCTGGGCCGTTGCTGTGGTGCTGCGAGCAGTTAGTTTCGCTGTACGCGAAGCAGCTGAGAAAATTGCTGCTGGCAAACTAGTGACACACTTTCAGCCAAAATGAAGAGTGTTATTATGCGAAAGCATCAGCCTTTTGTTCCTGTCCCATTACGGTGTCTGTACAATCAGCTTTGAGATCAAAATCACCAAAGGATGGCTTGAGGCTATAATCAAATTATTTCGAAAGTATTACACTGTTGCTGATTCAGTAATGTGCACTGTTTACAATTTCATCTGTTTGACTGATTGCTTTTTTATTTGGGCGCGGAGACGATCGAAACGGAGCAAATAATATTTTTTTCCGCAAATTGCGATAACGAAGGGAAACCTCTTTTCGTTTGCACAAATAAAAAACCTGTTGAGCTGGAATGCATTTGGTGGAATGTTTTAAATGTGATCATGCGCGGCCCATCTTCTTTTCTCTCTCGTTATTTACGCAACGTTTTCGCGATTTTTTTTTTGCATTCCATCAATCGGAATTGCTGGATGGAGAGTATGGGAAAAGCGTTCCACAACTGTTCCCTCATTGTGAGCTTCGCTATCGCTAGAAAACAGTCACAGCAGAGGGACGAGATTTGTTTTCGCTTTAGATGGTGAAAAATAAAAACCTTGCACGTGTGTGCCGACCGCTCGCAAGTATCTTCTGCGACATATTTTCCGCCGAAAGAAGACTTCGATTGTGAGAGATTTGGGTTGTGCTTTTTTTTTTGCTTTTGTTTCTTTGTAGGGATTTACTCATCCACTTCTCACATGCCACAACACTCTTTCCGTTGGCTTTACATCCTTTAGCTCATCCATCCGTGGGATGGGTATGTCGACCACTTTTTTAAACATGCGCCACCGTATGCGAATCCGATGGAGACGCCTGGTGTTTTACGACCCGCTCCGATGGAGACGCCTGGTGGTTTACTCGGTTTTTTGTGTGTGCGTATGTGCAAAAGAATGACGTAAAGCCTTCCGCAGCACGTGTTCGCCGAAGGCTTGTTTAGAGCTGCATGCATGGTACTGTTGAGTCGCTCCTCACGTAAAATGAAGGGAAGAATGTGTTGATGGGCTTAACGAAGGAAATTCAAACGCACATTTGCCTTTCACTTTGCTAAGTTCCGTAGTCGAATTTTTGTACCGGCTTTCAAGGAATGTGTTGCGCTCTGGAGCGCTAAAAATCAACGCAAAGCTCCACAAGTCACCGACCGCACCATCACCGACCCACCGGGAGGGGTTTTGGTCGGGGAAACGATCCGGTCGGATCGGATGGGGTTAAACAACCAAAAACCCGCGCAACCCGGGAGAACAAAAAACCGGATGCGGAACGGAAATATAAAGCACGACATCAATCACAGCCCGTGGATTTTAGATGAGTGATAGCGGTTCAGAGAGCTGATTGCGCGGGCTAACGAGAGACTCGGAGGCGAAATTTCGCAGACTGATGGTGGTGCGTCCTTTGGGGTGACATCTTACGGGGGTGACATCCGACCAGTCACATGGGATGTGGGTTATTTTTTAAATGGCTCCGGCCAAAAGTGTTTGCGGTGCGCAAAGTCAATTGTTGAGTAAATATGTCCATGTTCTTGTTGGTTGTTGGTTTCCTCACCCAAAAGGTGCCGAAAATGGGGACCCATTTTAATCCATTTCCTCGAGCAAAACACACATTCTGGTATGATGGAATTGCATTCGCGACTATGCATCCTGAAACCGCAGGCTAATGAGATAAGTATCTATTTTTTCTAGAACCCAGGACGAGGGATTTTAAATTAATCCTTGTTAAAATATTTTCTAACCATTTCCAACACATGACACTTTGCGTTAAGAGTTGTGTTTTTAGAAAGGTTGTTAATGTGTTAAAATTACCTTTCTTTTTTATTTTGTCATCTCATCACCATGAAGCAATGAGTTTTTCTTTGCGAATAATTTTCATCGCGGCTGTATAATGATTAATTAAGGTTTGTAATTTTGGATGAAGGTTCAATTTTTCATGTCACGCATGACGTTTGAGATTCACCTTTCAAGTCCTATTAAATGTCCTCATTTGCGAATACAACAATAGGTTTTTTTTTTAAAGAAAATTGAATGTTTTTATCTGAATTGTCCTATAAATCAAATGGGCTATTTCGGTAGCTCTATTTCGATTGCATTTGACGCACTGAAAGCCAAGCTCTTTCCTTTCACAAGTACAAAGCGATTCGAAAGCAACTGTCTGCTACGGTGCACCAATGATCGAGGTTTAACGGTTCGTCCGCACTTGAACGCAGGTCCTCGAAACACGCTCTTACCTGGTTCAAAATTCAAGAGTTAATATTTGATCAGTGCTACTGTTGCTGTCATCGTCACAAACTTCCTGCTAGCCACTTGACATTGTGCGAAACACGATATGCAAGTGTCACGCCCACGACTACGCCGCTCTAGAACACGATCCAAGAACGGCGATTGCCTCCAGCACCCCTCGTAGCCACTCGCCGCGTGTTTGGCGCATGTTTTGCCATTTCTGGTTCGCAATCCTACGAAACGGAAATTCAATTTCTTTCGAGCAGCATGTTGTCGGTTCCGTCAAGAGCAGCCGGTATCGCGCAGTCAACCAATTGTGCCGAAAAGCAGCTCAGGTCACCCCGGTTCGAATGGTGAGCTGAGAGGAGGGACGATGTGGAAGGTCGTGGACGAGGTGAATCGAGTTGTTGTTGTTGAGTAGTACTGCGCAACAGAACGACGTTACCATTCGTTACAATTTTCACCAAATCACATTAACCGTATGCCCAATCGTACCGATGTTCGATGTTCGGCAGTACAGAAGTCATCGATGCTGTCTTGTGTCTATTTAAATGGGAACTAAAATTCCACGAACCGTTGTATCGATAATGGAGCAAAACAACACTGAACGTAGGTGAACCTTTCTGGCGTATGTTTTCTAGATGATTGCTAAAAAACACGTCTTTCTGGGAATGAGCAAGCCTTTTTCAAGAACCTGCTTTTTTATGTTGGAGTCTTTTAGACTTGTTACGGCTTATTATTTTCCCTCCGAGTTGATCTTCTCTTTACTCCCAAATTCCTTCGTGGCATGGATCGCATTAACTTGGAAAAATAACAAACAGAAATGATGACCAATATAAATTCCATTGCGATCGAACGTTCGAAACATTTTTGAGCAGTACGCAACAAGAGATTTCCCAAGAACAGCGCTCATCCAGACAGCAGATAGCAAAAGAAACATCCATACTGCTTGTATCAACACAGTTCCCGCTCATAGGAACGCGGCAGTGCAGGGAAGGTATGTTTTAGATGATTGAAAATTGATCCTTTCCAGCACCGAAGGCAAATGGACACTTTTTCCAGGCGAAGCAAACTGCTTGCTGTCGAACCGTGGCTATCAAAATGGCCCCAAGCGGTGTTGGAAACAGGAAGACTGGTAATATAATCGAGCAACATCCGAACAAGGAGTTGGGCAGGGATAAAAGAATCTTCAGCTCCCCGGGAAAAAAGTGAGCGTGTACCGGGAGTTGATGAAACAGACAATTTCATCTTCACGCTTCAATGAATTGTGAGCGAAAGAAAAAAAACGAATGGCTCAAAATCCAGCGCACAGATAATTGTCCTTAAATGACGATTCACAGCGCAACACATTAGAGTCCCACAACCGGACGAGGACGACATTTTCCAGCACTCTAGCAAAACAACCGACCAGTAACATAAAAAAACAACGCCCCGAGGCACAAAGCACGAAAACATTCGGCAATGAGCGTCGAAATGGTTGGTAAGGAATGACATCACGTAGCAGTGATTGTTTCAGCATCCCATCTTTCAGGGTGTGTCCTTTCAACCGTGCAGTCCTCTTTTTTTGGGACACCCACTCGCCCTGATGAACCATTCGCAACGCAAAATGGCTCGTGATTGTCGGGATGGATCAGTGTTGTTGTTTTGGTTATGTTTCCGGATGAGCAATAGGGTACGGGTCTGCCAAACCAAGCACCGGTCAAGGTCGACCCGTGGGGTTGTGGGAAAATGTAGCTAAACTCCTGCTTCCATCAGCTACTTGGCCCGGAAATGAGCTTCTGTGTCGATGTGTTATGCAGAGTGGATGATACGTGATTAATTGATGAAAAGGAAAACACCACCAGCTAACCAGCAGCGTTGCCGTGGCCGCTCGGGGGGTTTTCGGGACCTTTCCCAACGAGGGCTGGTCAATTATGTTTGGCCTCGATGAAAGGTCATTTTTGGAAAATCCAACCGACGGTTCGTCAAGATCGATAAAGCGGTTGATAAGGGTAAGCAGTCGGTTTATGGCAAACGATTTCCTTTCCGTTTGATTTCCTTCCCTCGCACTGGACGGTTGCCGAGACCAATGCGGGTCAATCACCACTCGGTACGTTGCATGTCCCGTGACGTAAGTAGCTTTCTTTAGCGCTTCGGTTGATTTATGGGCTGCTATTGATTGATTGATCGCCTGTTGATGGATAGATGCAGTCTTATCGAGCGTGTGCTTTTGTTTCTCAAATTAGCGTCATTGGTTTCTTTTTTCATTTGCCTGTGCCGGAATAATTTACACTCATGCCGCTCAGGATGGAATTCATGGAACTGCTCTTTGTGAATAAAATGGACCATCTTAATTTAACCTCAACGATGATTAAACGTGTCGTGGAAAACTTTACCAATGCTTTCCATTTGCCATTGAAAAAACGAACAACGATGAAGAAAAAAGCCACACACAAATATATATCTGTCATAGCAATGCCGTTTAGGGTAATGGAAAGGAATTATCCTTATTATAAGTTTCTCATTATAGCCTTGTACGAGGGGTGAAGAGATTCGATATTCCTGCAAGGGTGGGCTCCACCAAAATCCGTCTCATTGGAACGACGCTCACGTCACCGTAGAGCGGTAGAAACTTTCTCATAATTGATATTATTTCCACGCGACATTTTAAGCCCGAAAATTCATGAGCTTGAACCGTGTCGCGTAGCGATCGTGGCCAGTGGTGAAGTCGATCTCCTTCCACCCTCCACGCCATCCAATCACCCGGTGGGAAAAGTTATTATTTCACTCCGATTTCCGGTGAGACCTTTCTGGACACCGAGCGAACGGTGATGTGGGCATAGGGGGGATGGAGGAGGAAATATCCCGAAGGAACTGCTAACGACATTATCCCAATTCCCAGCGCTCGATGGGATCGGTAGAATACTGGGAAAACTCCTGCGCTGGCTGCATTGACACTGCGAGCTAGCTTGCCAATAGCGTGCGCACGTTTCGGATGGGAGGCAAACAAACGGTGGGGAGGACAATGCCGAACGCTGCACATCGAAAAACGCAAGACAAACCAAAACCGAACTCCGGTCGCTTCATTCCGCACCGGTCCGGACAAAGTTTAACAATAAATATTAAATCGCATTGGCAATTTTCACTTCGCTCCATACCCGGAACCCCCATCCATACTGGGCAGGAGCGTCCGGGATAGCCTTCTTACCACCTGAAATGAGAAAATGAATCGATACTGTCCTCCAGGTGTGTGGGTTGTATTGTGTTGGGCATCTATTTTTTTTTTTTTGTGTCGGTTGGCAAAATTTTGTGGCGATCGAGTGCTATGTTCGAAAAAGTTAGCTTGTTGTGTATGGAGTGAGACTTTTTGTTAACACCAAAACTGCTTTAAATTATTTTTTTTGCTTTTTTTTCGTTCAGCAGCACCAAGCTTCTATTTCCAGAATTCGAATCGAGCTTGGGCTGGAGATTACGAAACGGGGAATAAATGGGTATGAACAATAATTGAAATAAATTAATTATAAGGTATCGGAAAACGATCAACAGCAAAAAAGTGGAGGCAACGGAAAACGTGGGAAAATTACTGTGGGACACGTGTGTGTATTGGGGGAAAAGATTATTTTTAAGCCTTTTTCAGCGAACCGGAGTAGTGCAAAAATCTAATAGAAAGAATTATACTGCCTACTGGTTCATCGGCATGGCAACTGGCCCTTAAATTCATTCCCACCAGATTTGAGTTTTTTTTGTTTTGTTTCTGGTAAGCAAATTTCGTTCATTAACCTACTTTGATTGAGCACGAGTGTTGGAGTATACAAGGCATACGGATCGAATTTATTACAATCACCCTCAACAAAATGGCAACATACCGAGATAATGGGTCGCTGATTAGCACTGATTTCGATTAACAGTGGAAAGAACTCTAATTAAGATTTGGCTGGCTGGTCCGGGGTGTCCTCTCCCACCACGTCTGTTCGTCGCTGACAGGCTGGCGGATGCGTTTTGGGGAATTTAATTTCCCGCTTACGCAGCACGTGCGTAGCGTTGGTGAAGTGCTTTACTGCGTTTAACAAAACGCGTGCCCTCTGATACACGAGACGAGACCTAATGAGAGTCATTCACGCAAAGGGAACCGTTTCCCACACAAGCATTCGCCGAACGCAACCACAACCTCATGGGTGGTTGCTTTGAGCCGGGAACCCGGGCACATAAATGCCACCGAGTTCCTTACCGAGTGAAGTAAAAACCAGAATGAATATCATAAATTTGCACATGATTATGATCGGGAGTGCTCGAACGAAACTCGCGCTCACCACGTGACCTTCAAGTGGTGGCCCTTCCGATTCACCAACGTGGCAAGGAAATGAGAAAAAGGGCCAGTAGGGTGCTTGGTCTAATTTATGGAAGCTCCCTTTCGCTCCTATGCCAACGCCAATCTCATTTCGGTTGTAGGTTCTTGTCGTGGATGTGAAATAAAATACAATGACTGTGGAGAAAATACGAACTCCTTGTGTCTTGTGCTTGTGTGTGAATGGTGGGAATGTGTTCCTACGCCCTAAGAATGTGACTTCACAAGTGTGTCTGGTCCATGCGTATCAAGTAGCAGCAACACACCGAAAGTACGCAAGTAACGGCGCAAACGGAAAAGTGGGGCTGTTGTTTCAGCGAGTGAATTCTATGTCATTCTTAGCGAGTGCCAAACGGGAATGGTTGAAGCATGTTTAGATCTTTTATTACTATCATTGCATGACTTGGGGTATGCCGCCTTAGCGACGCATTTCCGCCATTTACATCGTGTGGGTGGGTGCATGCAGATTGCGTTTCAATTCTACCATATGTTACTTTTACATCAACCCACAAACTTAAAGTAAGCAAAAAAACAAGAAACATGTCACTTCTCTTCGTTATGTTGGCAGTTTCTGTTATTTTGTGAGACAATTCCGGAACAACAGAACGCTCTGTTTGCCCCGCCGAATGCTAATAAAACGCAAACATCAAAGCATCTGTCACGCGTTTTTTGCCGAGAGCTTTTTTTCTTAGCTGTACCACGTATTGAAAACTGGCACACAAAAGCACAATAGACTTCTGCAATGGTACAATGTGTTGCAGCTGCAAGGAACAATAAAGGGCCATATGAAGTAAGCTGGGTCCAATCATGATATGTGCTTCAGTGTAAGGGAACATCCATTTATTACGTAACACGGTGGAGATTAATCTTTATATTGTGGCTACTTACCTATCCAACAAATTTAGGACATCGTTTAGTCCAGTGTTTTTATAATCAAATATGGTTGATCAGCTATTTTAAGCATTTCTTAATGAAACTTCTGAAACAAATGGTCGAACGTAAAATTAAGTCTCGCTCAGATCTCTGATTCACAAAACTAACCGTAAAATGCTTTAAATGTAAAATGAGTTAAATATAGTTAAAGCATAAGGGATAATCTAAATCGACATTGATAACTCCAAAGCCATGTCACTGAACAATCTCCCGTAGTTGAAGATCAGTCACAAAGTATTGTTATGTCATATTGAACTTTTGCTGTTCACAAAGAAAACGTTGCAACTAATGCAATAAAAAAGTAAAGAAAATAGAAATAAAGATATAGATGGATAGAAAGTTCTATTTTATTCCAAGGAATTGAGGAGGAAGTTATCGAAAAAAGTCATGTAAGGCGAGATAATTCCTAATCTACGCGATTTTTTGTGTAACCTAATAAACGAAAGACCCCTAACAAATTTAAAAATTTCTAGAAATGTTTAAATCATCCTGATGCCGACTTTTGCTTAGTAAATATTATACAACACCTTCGAGAATGTTTCCTCGTTCCGAAAATGTAACCGAATCAAATAACAACCACATTTTGACATAGTTTAACATAAAGAAAGAATTGTTCTACTTTCCATAAACTGTCAGCGTACTTTACTCGCAAGCGCAACAATAGCCCAACTCTTCCATTTGTTTACTACTCCTCGGTGCAAAATCACGAAAGAATGCTCATTATCACTCCGACAAATAGGGCATAGGATTGTGCGAGCTCCATCGGTGGGCAGCTTTGTTTGATGGCAAGGTAACAGAGCAACATTTCCTCATTAGTATCTATGGTCGCGGTTTGTCGATTTGTGCATGCCGCCGCTCAGGGACATTTCTTTTTTTTACGTTCCCCCGCCAGTTGCGGCCCTGTTGCAACACTAATGGCAAAACGATGGTTGGCAAGCATTTTCATTTTAACCATTAGTTGTGCAACCCATCACATGGCAGGGAATCGCAATAAGTCTTCACGCGCGTTCTGCATTCGTTTCTACGCAACGTTCGGGGAGGCACGTTGGGTTCTGTGTCAATGGCTGACTGGGAGGCCTCGCACCGGTACCACATGCTTGTTTGTTGTTCTACTGTGTTCGCCGCAGGGGCTCGGGCTCGGGTTTTGCCTCCGTACCGTACCGGAAGTGGAACTTTGTCGTTGAGAATCCACTACTGCTGCAACGGGTACTCTCTGCTGGAGGGGTGCTGTATGGGGAAAACAGTGGAAAAAGAGTGAAAATATTTAATATCGAGAACGGTGGAGCCTGCACGGCAAGCGGAAGTGGCGGTACAAGGTTGTGGTAAAAGTTTTTAATAAGCTACCGCTATGGGCGCCTTCCGGTTGTACAACAGCGGGTAATTCACCTTTCTTGCTTGCTTGCTTGCTTTCATTACTGCACGATCCTTTATGTTTCACCGTCAGCGCCACCATCCTAGGACGGACTCTGCCCGATGGTGAATGCATTTAAATGTGTACTTTTGCATCGCCCTGCAGTGTGAAAAATCTGTTCCTCGCGACATTTCATGTTGGCACGGTTTGTTTCGTTGCCTTTGTGCAACCAGTGAGGGCGAGGGCTTTCGTTGCTATTTGCATGCATTACGCTGCAGTGAGGCGAATGTGACCTGTCACATTTGAGCTGCAGTACAGGAAGATTGCCGTACCCGGGACACCCGGTTGTTGACTGGCAGGTCCGGGTGAAACAGGTCAGATTATGAATGTTATTTCTTAACGATATCATTTCCCACTTGCCACCGGGCAGTCAGAGAGAACCTTGGAGAGAACGAAAAATAAACAGCGTGTTAAAAAGCGTGTGCCACATACTTTTATTCCTGCTCCTTTGCCGGCGGTGTTAATGGGAAGCATTTTCTTCAAGACGACGTCCCGAGGACCCCGCGTTCCCGTGACCGGGGTATTCTTTTCGGGTGGTACAGGAAGGAAGTATCGTTAACATCCATCCAACCACCTTCACCACCGGGGTCCAATTATTATAATAGCTGCCCGCCAAGCCCACCCATCCCAGCCGGTTCGACGCGTTGGTTCCGTTCGCCTTTATTACACTTCATTAAGTTGTTGTTTCAGCCAAGTGGAAGCGTTTTGTAAGCCATTTACAAGACCCAGGCCCTACTGGGTACTGCGCCGTATGCAGTTTGATGATTTGTGAACGCATTTTACGATGTTGATTTAGTTCGTGCCATGGTTCTTACGCTCCCGGATCCGGATCCCGAATGGGATGGGTTGCAGAGGTGATGTACGATTTATTGCAAACTGATGACGCTATGCTAATGAAGCAAAAAGTTAATGCCCACTTCCGGCATTCTCATTTACTTTACCGAAGCACTTAGAAGGAACGAAGCACGAGAGGAAGCTTTCCTGTTGTTTTTCGCTTTCGCTTTTGCTGTTGTTGTGCTCTTAAGTGGTACATTATTGTTCCATTATCGGATACAAGAATTGTATTGTGCTGAGCAACAGGAGAGAAGTTTTTCATAACCATATTGATTTAGTAGAAGGTAACGATTGTCCAGCTCTTTGTATGATAGTAAATAATCTCTAATCGGAATTGCCCACTTTTGTTTACAATTAAGCGCTGTTTCCATGGCGCAGGAAGTGATTCTTCACGTGAAAGTTAAAGCTTCGATGTGTCCGACGGGATTTTGGAGAGCTTTCGAGCAAATCTTGGCGTCAACCTCACGGAAACGAGTTCTAGACGCTGGAAATGGCTGCGGAAGAGTTATGGCCTTTTCACACCATTACCAGGACTCACGGACGGACATAATAGATTACAGTTGAAGTAAAGGATAACAGCAATAAAAGAAGAATAATAAAGCTATAAATGAAAATTTATTACCTTATTCTCTGCAAACTCGCACATTTTGCTGTCTTTCTTCGCTCCCCATCCGTCCTTCTCTTCGTCCGGGTACGGCGTTATGACGGTTCCGTTTCCGGTTGACCAGTTAAAAATCTCTCTGTTTTTTTTATTATTTGGTTATCCTGCGTGTTTTTCATAGGAAAGTCCCAAGCTCACTTTAGCACAGCCGATCCGGAGTTACCCTGTTTTGAATCTTATTTCATTTCACACAGGTAAAATTGCGTTCAATGTGAGAGGATTTTTTGTGTTTGCTCCCCTACCAGAAACTCCAAACATCACGCACATATCAACACGTTTCGAACATTACTCACTAGAAACAAACAATCATACGAGCAAGATTTTCATATTCCCAGGAAAAAAGGGACACACTCACGCCGGCGAAGAAAACGCCTGAAGTGCTGTAAAAGCGATTCCATTTCCAATTAGCCTTCCAGTCGGCCCCATAATCCATCAGCGGAAGATGCAACTCGTTTTTGCTCCTCTTCGCTTTGCGTGTTTCCGTGCTCCTTTGGTTTTAGTCCCCTCGTCCCCACCTACCGCGGACCATATTTCTGCCATTTATGTTTCGTTATCTTCGTGGGACGGTTCCATCTCTATTGCGACAGCGTTGGCAGTGGGTTGGCCGATTTTTTCTTTGCATTCCCCCCTCCCCGTGTACTCCCCCCTCCCCGCAGGCAAAACGGGGAAGGATGATCTTGGTTTAGCAAACAAAAAAGTGGAAACTTATTCATAAAGCTTTTTTCCTTATGTTGGCCACCATTAATGGGTTGCTTTTCTTGTTCCCATTCACTCCACTTGTCACGCTGGTCTCACTGGCCAAGTAGAGGTCGTTTTTCTTCAGCTCAAACGTGCCTTTTTTTCTCTCATCGCTTCCTGTGTTGTGTTATGACCACCAGTAGTAATATTTATTCGCTCGCCTTCTCACCCGGCGGGGGCTTTTGCGCTATTTTCTTTTACAAATCTGTGAGCGTTTTTATCATTCCCTTCGCGCACGATGCTTATCGACGGAACGTGCCGTTTTCGGCTGCTGGCTCTCGAAAATATGAATATTTATGTTTACATCACCTCTTAATTTGCTTTCGCCTGTGTGTGTATATATATATGAGCAAATGGCGATGATGGTTTCTGTTCCAGAAAGGCAGATTACAATGCGCGCTAGCATAAAGGAACATGGTACGCACCGAAACCGAACGGACGCCCTGTCCAGCGCTGGGAAACTGTCCCCGGACTGTGTGTGTACACGTTCATTTTCTCTTTTTTGCTTGTTTTTTTTTTCTCTCTTGTGCGTCTTTTGTGCCGTTATCATTCATTCACCCCCGTTTGTTTCCGTTTTTCATCATCGAAAACGACGATTCCGACGCGGTTAGGCAGCTGAAAGCGAGCAACATAATGGAAATCGTGGCACAGTGACGGAAAAACTTGCGTTCATGTTTATTTATGCGACTTGGGCTGACCTTTTACCTCTCACTATTGGCTGTGCTTTTTTGTTTTTGGTTGAGCGTTAGAAGAACAGCAACTTTCACTAGTACTACTTCCCTGTCAACCAGATCATTGTCACAATCCAGTAAGATTCGTTTGCTGTGTCGTTCTTCATATCGCCTAGTTCCTATCGTAGAGAACGCTATCTGGCCGTGTCCTTGTACTGCCGGAAATACGCTTTCCAGATAGGCATCGGCGTTGGCGTAGGAAGAACAATTGTTTTACCATTCCAGCGAATGGCCCCGTTCCCTTTGTGTCGTATGTACCACACATATCGCTTTTCCCGATCGCAAGTTATGCTTCTCCACTACTCCCAGTGGAGGTGGGGCAGTGTGTCGGATCGGATGGACGAGGGTTGTCCAAGAAAAGTCTCGCTGGTAGATCAAAGCGTCGTGGGTCGATGACGAGGGAAAAGTCAATGCCTTCCATCTTCACTGCAAGAGCCATTTAATAACTTGCTGGTAGTGTTTTTTTCCTCCTTCCCTCCCACCAGCACCTACTTACTTCGAATGTCATTTTATGCTCACTAGCAAAGGCGGAAGCCCCAACTTTGGCTTGGGCTGTTTGACACACGATAAAAGCCTGCTGAATGCTGAAAGCGGCTCGGTCGGTAAGTTGCACTAGCTCGCTCGCTTGCTTGCTTGTGGCCGTGATTACACGATTCCATCTCCGCCCCACTACATCGAATGAAGTTCGTTGTACTCCGGCCGAATATGCCAGTGCCATCTCCCAACGGACGATGGGAATGAAACGAAACGCTGCTCAATGGCGACAGCAGCCAGCAGTAACATTCTTGGCTGGGAAGTGCCTATCCACTACGTGCTTCACACACCCTGCCACGGTATATTACGTTGCATGGCACTTTACCGCCCGGTCCATCGGCACAAGCGTCCACGAACGTACCACTCCTCGGAACCATAAATCAACGACGAAAACATAATTTAGATATAATGCAGCGCCGTGTAAGAAATATGATCGCGAGCGCAGAAGGGAAAGCCACCGAGCGAGGGCGGCAATGTTTGGAAGCAACCAGTAAATGTACCAAAGTTGCGCAAGTCTCGGGAGGAATGTATTTTTCCCTCAGTGTGTGAGTGTGTTTGTGTATCTGCGTAGCAAATGGTAGCAGAAGGCGCGAGTTTTGATACACCGTGTTCCTACCGGGTATGCGCGGTCGGAAACGCAGAAAAGGGTCTTTCGTCAGGTTAAGTCGTGCTGAGAGCATCCACTTTGCAATCCAGTCTCGTACTCCAGTGGGACGGCAGTAGATCGCATCCCATCGCAGTCAGCTGGCATGGTATCCTGGCCGCATCCACCATCGGCTGCCACGGCCTGACGACGTACTGCCACAGCGTGAAAGCAGCGTGAATTTATGACGGTGGAAATCATCATAAAAATCAGAGTTGCTTACAGACAGCCTTGGTCTAAACTAGGATCTGATCTCAGCTTCTTCTTTTATCGCTAGATTGAAACAACTTCAAGCGAGAGAGAGAGCAAGCGCTATAGCCGAAAAGAAGAGAATATAAAGGAGTCTGATTTCTGATGCACTTTCATGCTGCTTTGCGGTTCTAAAAGATCCTAAAAAAATTGCCAATCATTTCTCTCATCCGTTCCCGGGGAATGTTTCGTAGCGTTCCATTCCATGATGTTATTCCTGTAAACGGGGCAAAGAGTCTAATGAAGTCTCGTGGGGTAAATAACACGCCAAAGCAAGTGTCTTTGGATGTGGAATGCATTGTAAGTGGTTTCATATTAATTAGATGAAGTCAGTAAATGAAACGATCTGACGTTGCCCTTAGAGAGAAATCAAAAATAAACAGTTCTATTTTGTTTCGTATTTAGAAACTTTTCAGCAGATAAAAGCTGCATAGAAATAGGTTATACGAATGCATACCCATACAGGGTAATGCATTTGGAGACAATGGATATGACTACCATTTACACCTTGCTTTCTTTCCCTGTCTTTCTTCGACAGATTTGTCAATGTGGAAGTTCTAGCTAGAATATGGAAATAGGGTTCCAACGTTTATTCTACTAAAGTCCTCCAAGCGGGTTTATGAAAATTACGTTAAGTTTGTCTATTCCCCACATCCAATAAAGAAAAAGATTCCTCAAATTGAATCAAACACTTTTATTTATACAACTACAGCGCCTCAAAACTAACGACTTCGATTCCCTTTCATCTTCAGAAGAGAAAAAGTCCCTCTGCATTCCTGGAATCAATTCGAAAATTATGCAAACACGTAGAATGTCTTCAAACGAAACCAATTTCTTACCAAACGACAACGGATAGTTGTACAAAACGACGAATAACCAGATCGAGCGAAGGAACGAATCCAAGTTCTACCTTCATAGATCACCGGTTTCGTTACTTGAGCGTTCAGTTCCGTCCTGGCAATTGTTTCAGTAAGCGGTGGAAAAGTAATCACTATATTCGTTTACATCCGTCCGTAGGTTTCGTTCCTTCCTCCGTTCTGGGTTCTGGGCGATTGTGCGTATGGAAGTTGGTTGTTTTTCTTACTCCTTTTCCGTCTGATCAATATGCATGGCTTGGATGGAGCGTATTTCCACGCGGTCTAGAGTTCCCACAGTGCAATCTGAGACAGGGCTTCGAAATATCGAATTCTAGCCAGCAACCAGAAGTAATACCAGAAAAAAAGGATAATGAGTTCGGCTATCACATTCGGCGTGCTGTGATACGAAAGAAACCCAATGCCGATTACAGCAGCATTGTTGATAAAGCTGGATGCCGGTGGTTTTTAGGAGCTATGGTACTCAACAGCCATAGTTGTTTGTTAGCCAGCGATAGAATACGGTACGGATGGCAAATTAATAAACAAGAATTATCTTAAATGAGTCTGGCCTGATCGTGAGGCAGGAGGAGAGCCTTTTTTCCCTCCCCCGGACACAGCAATTCGACGTGGGTGAAATCACTCAGAAGATTAGCTACCTTTTAGCCATTTCCTGAATCGGTGAACACGGAAAGAAGGAAAAGGCTGAAGGGATCAGACAGGGTTGAACCATTTCCTTCACAACCCGGAGGTTAAAATGTGTTCTACCGGCGCGTGTGATGTAAGCGTGCGGACCAGGAAGAAATCAATTTTAGTGGAGAAGTAGCTTTTTCACACGAAATTACCCTCATTTGTGAGATCGTTTCTGTACGCACCATTAACCAAGATAAGCAGCCCCGTTGAAATCCACGGCGCCAAGTGAGGCGGTGCAGGAGTTATGGTTGTAACGAGACAGTTATCATGATTTCCCAGGCCTTCGTCGCTACAAACGGACGAAGGGACTTGCTGCTCAACATCGGTTGGCATCGAAATGGTGCTGGAAAAGTTCAGTCGTGCGATGGATTGGAATTGACGAATGAAAAATGTCAAATGGAGCCCTTAACACAACTCGTTCCTATTCCTCGCGTGCCCTCTCCCTCACTCTCTCTCTCGCTCTCTTTTTCTTTCTCTACCTTTCGATGCCAGACGCTTGATTTCGTGCCGTTCTAGACGGAAAATAACTTTCCCAATTAGTTTCGTAATGGCGAGATAACAAACTTTTGCCAAGTCAACCAGTTTCCCGGTCCAGGCCCGCAGGACCACCGGTGAGGACTGGCTGTTTATTTACTTTGAAATTCTTCTCGATTTGCACTGAAAAATATGGCCACTTGACGGAAAGCCGTTTGCCGAGTGACGCATTGTACGGCAAATGCAGACGAAAAAAGTCAAACCTGGCCGAAAGCTCTCCATAAAGCGGGTGAAGTTGTTCGTGAAAGTGTTATTTGTAATTGTTGTGGTGGATGGAGAAGAGCTTTAAAAAAACATATACTCACCCAAAACAATCGAAAACGAAAAAAAGGGAACTGAAAAACCATCAACAGTATGGTGGAGTAGCGTACAAAAAGAAGAAGAAAAAAAGGATCGGAAAAACGCAAATTGACCGTAACATGTTTGGATGATACGCTTCATCAAAGTCTAATCTAAAATTCAAACGCGCCCACCCTTTCCAGGGGTGGATGCAAAACAAATCCAATTTCTTCCATTTAAGCTTTTCCAATCAATCGGACTAGAACGGTACGGATGATTCGCTTTTAAGGGGTTTCCGATTTGGAGTGGTCTTATTTTCTCCGTGCACATTTGTTCCGAGCCCGGGAGTCTCATTTAAATTTTGTTTATCTTCAAAACTCTTCCCTTTGGATGAATGTTGTGTGTTTTGTTGCTTCACACCTTATCCGATAGTCCTTTTTCACCGGGATCGATTGCAGTAAGGGATTCTTTCGGTTGGGTGTTCGCCATTTGTGTTTCTTTTTGCTTTGTTCGATCATCGCTAACCAAACGAGAAGAGATTCGCTTTGCGCTGGCTTATGTGTGCTGATGCGGGAAAGCATAATTCCTCCCTGTGGTTTGGTGAGAAATGCGGCCGGGCAAATAATCGGAAACTCCACAACATTTATTTCACATGTAAATCATCCTTCACCGCACATCCCGAGCGTGGTTTTGTACGGCAGCGGATGTAGGAAGCTATTGAAACCTGCTCACACATACAACGGTTGATGAGAAGCATGCTCGTTTTTCGTGCTGCTTGCCGTGCAATTTAAGCTCCGCTTTTACCGGATTTCCCCCCCCCCCCTGCCTCCACCCTTCTCTGCCAGGCATGATAAATTTCTCGCCCAGCTGTGGCAACTTTCTCGCAAGGTGTGGTGTCGAAAACTAGAAACCCTCCGACAAAGCGTGGCGGCGGTCGAAAAGTGGTCCTGCTTCGAAGCGAAAAATCGATTCCTTAACTGTCTTCGTGTTGGAGGTATTACTGGATCGTTTGCACCAAACGCCAATGCCACGAACAGACCCGGGCAAAATGCATTGGTACTCGGGCTAACTCCAGCACACAGATCACCGTCAACCAGCACCGACCACCATCGTGGCATGTTATTGGAAGTTGAAGCAAACAGCAGCAAAAAAAAGCAACTGAAAAAGCTGCTCATGTATAATCTAAAAACAATGTTTTCCCAATCATTTCCTCACTGTTACACAACGTTGCGAGTTTGGCACACGGTACGGTCGTCTCTGACGGTTCGTTTCTCAGCGCCCCGGAAAAAGGCACCCGGTTCACCGGCAACGGTGTAATCCGATTCCGTTCGACGGAACCCACCACAAACGTGCCAACACTGACTGAGCATATTTCCTGAGACATTACACCAAGAAGCGTTGAAAATGCGGGGACCGATAGCTTACACCAACTGCCCTCCCGATTGGAGAAGGTGGCGTGAAAGGAAAGCTTTAAGCGTTGTGGTCCTTGTGTGTGCTTTTTTTTGGTCCTCATCACCACCCACCCGATGATTTTGTTTGGCAAGGCGTGCGTTAGTGTTGCGGAACAGTGGGAAAATAACGCCATTGTGTTATCGGTAACAGTCTAAGCTTGAGTGCTTTTCGGGCATTGGTTCCGTTCATCCGACACCTTCCGAGGAGGAAATGCGTGGCAATCAACCACAAACGGAGGACGGCACCACCGGTCGAACGGTTCTCCATTTGCGGTTAATGCGAGTGCGCCATATGCGAGCGACGCCTTGTGGAGCAACAATCAATCCTGGATGTAAGCGATACCGGAGAGATTTGTTCTCTGAAACGTACCCCTAACTTGCTGTCGGTATGTAAATTGTACGAGTGCTTGGTTGCGAGTGAGGGAAGTAATGTAATATTGAAAGTATTTTTCATGCTTATGTTTTTACGTTTTAAGCTCTTTATCAAACCATGAGCTGTAGAGCTTGTCTGAATGAAATATAAAAACTACAAAATGATCAGCCGCTAGAAAGCCACCCAGTTCATCCACTCCACGCCCATGCGAGGCTATGGCCAAGTGTTTCTACTCTCTGATTTCTATCCATTTCGTTAATCCTTTTGGAGATTAATTACGCCCCGCCGAGACTCAAATGGAGGGTAATGCGTACGAATGGAGATTAATTTTCATTTCCATCAGCTGTTTGCAAAGCTCTCGCTGGTCTGTAATTCCCAGGCCAGTTTGTTTCTGGTGCCTGTGTTTGGTGCATTATCCTTTTGCCTAAAAAAAAGTGAGAGCTTTTTTTCCAGTGCAAAAAGAAAAAAATACCCTTCGAGCCTACATAAATCCCAAATCTCGGACCGGAGGATCATTCTGGAAAGGGAAGAGTGGCGATGAGGGTCCACCTTCAAACTGCACGAACACATGGGTGGGATATGGGCAACGAAGGAGCTGGAGGTATATTTTGCTGCCCTGGGACCCGTACACCAACCAGCTGTGGCACCGCCTGGAGTGTACCGACATGGAAAGCGTTTTAAAACGAAATAATTGATGAAAATTTCGACTCATCTTTCGCCACTCGACCATCTTGATGAAAGCGTTTTAATTAAAAACTTTTACCCCCTTGCACCCAAACAAACGCCCTCATATTCCATTCGGGACTAACTTTTTTTTAATCCTCTTTCTCT
>AXCM01004437.1:0-20795 GCA_000473375.1 Anopheles culicifacies | reverse complement strand
ATATTTATTTAAATTAGCATTATAATTCTCTCAAGAGAGTGAGCTTTATGATGTTCTAGCTTGGTGCAAGGCATACTAAAACAAATGTAATTGAACAACATATTCAACTAATTGGATCTTCATATATAAATATCATATGAAGTAATTAATGAGGTTTTACAAAATTTAATTCTATCGGAGATACGCAACATGGTTATCTCATTTATTGGAGCTTGTATCAGGCTAGAATACCCTCCCACATTTTTTTTTCTCCTACGCACCCGCGCTGAGTTGTCGGAAATCGAGGTTCTCGTTTGATCTGAACATTTTATGTCTTATCGAACAGTTACAAAAACTGTTTTACGTTCCAGATTTCCGAATGCGCCCTTCGTTGCATAACAGACCGGCGTTTTTATGCTGTTTTTCCTATGATGTGTGTTTACGCTGTGTACTCCATAATCTGTGATCTCCGTAATCTTCCTTCCTTGCGATGGTGTCTAGCAACGTTCACAGCACGACGGAGAAAAAAGAATCTCAGAAATACTAAAAAACACACCCGAACGACACATCGGAGTTTGTGTTCTCTCTTTCCGGCATCGGGAATTTGGAAACGTTTACCATCACGGCAACTGCGATATACAGCACACACCGCACTGGGGGAACCAATGGGGTACCGACGGTCCGGTGACGGTTGATATGTTGTTTGGATACAGCAGAGGCGTCAAACTGACGCGCCTTTTTTTGCTTATGTTCTTCCCGCTTCCCGCGATTCGCTGACTCTTCTCCACCTGTCTTTTCTTATGGCCGCACCTGGCTGCTCCGGTGTGCCTGTGTGTTTGCGTGTGTGGAAGGAAGAATCTTCCTTCTCCATCGGTCGGTCCTTGGTAACGAACGTGGCGAAAGAATCGTTTCAAGTATCAGCCAAAAACCTGCACCGTATCCGCAAGCAGCAGGAATAGGATGGGCGTTTAAAACGGACGAGTTGAAGATACTGGGCAAATCGCCAAGATATTGTGGCTCGTTACCTTTTGCTTTACACTTCAACCGAATGCAAACATACCGTTCTTGCGACCGAAATAAATCGAGTGTGTATACCATCAACCCCAATTTCAGCCCTTTCGGTAGTATTGCCCACCGAAACATGATTTGCCAACTTTTCTGGAGCTCTTTTTCTTACTTTCTCTAAACCCCAAGGTACTTCTCCCTTCTTGGGGAGCCTTTTCTGCTGAGGTTCCAATTCGAGGTCTGGTATCGATCCTTTTTGGTAGACAAGCGTCATTCTACCACCATCATCAACCTGGCCGCAGCCCGGTTCCGATCAGCAAAGTTCGAGGTTTTGTCCTCCCACTGAGACACAGCAGCGTTACACACTGACAGCTCTTCCTGATTGGCACGAAAACGAGAAACGTAACGAGAAGATATCCATATCCGCTTAGGCGTCACAGATTCGCGCGTCGTTCGTCCATCCACCGGGATTCGGCGGATATGGTGGATGTTGAAGGGAGCACTGTCGCTGGTCTCTGGAGGACGCTAGAGAATGTATAAGATATCCCATACGATTTCTTGCCACCGCTCCCATTTTGACGAATGACCATCATTTCTGGGTTGCCGTTGGCGTGCTGGCGAGATAATAATCGTTTCTTGGGTAGGTGTGTGTGTGTGTGTGTATTTTTTGCTTTTTTTTATGAACAATGATTCTGTAAAACTTCTTTCGTTGCTCTTTCAGCACAGCAGCAACACAAGGCGTTTCACATTTAAGAATTATTGCCTCTTTTCCCATGTCCTACAGTGCCCCGGTGTAGGGCTACAAATCACATTAGAACCAATCATCTGGCAGAGGTCTGACATCTCTCGTTGGGTTTGGGGAAGCACCCCTTCTACACCAACGTACCATGGTCCATCAAACCGAGTTCCGCTGCTTGACGTTGAGCTCCATTCATTGCCCCGAGGGTAGGTGGAACCTCCAGTACCAACAGGGGTGAAACCAGCAATTAATATTAACATAAGTGATATTTAGCCGTACCCTCTTTGACTACTGTTTTCGTGGCAGGATAATCACACTTTTTTGTTTAGTGTTTTTTTCTGTTGTTGGTGTTGGACATGCAACGACAGGGCCGCAGAAAACACAATGCAATGCAGAACACCACAGCAAACCGAAATTTGGCAACCCGTTTAAACCCGTTGGGTGCCCTCTTTTGTTCTGCATCAGAAGTCGTTCGAATGACACTTCGATACGGTTTTTTTAAATAGCCTAATTATGGAAATGAGATGTACTGTATCATGAGTACAGTATGCACTATTTTTAACCAATATCAATGTGCTCGAGGTGTTTCATTGCGCAGAAGTGGACAGTACATGTTGGATAAATGAGCGAAAAACAAATTGCCTGCCACGCAAAATCATTTGTAACGTAATCATTGCTTTGCTTTACATGAAGCACATTAAAAATCAACATAAGCCTAAATTGATTGAATATAAAAAGCACACATGTTGTATTTTATGCAAATTTTCATACAAGATAAACAACTGTCCCGGTAGTTATAAAGCAACGAAAACATCAAAAAGAAGAGTAAAGAAAGCATGAGAGATTAATCAATAATTGAAATGCATCGGAAGACAGGGAATAAATGGCGTTCCTAATTAACATAGGTTAACAATGCATCACCAATCAGTAGAGTAATAAGCATTCAGGAAGTAGGCAATACATAAAGGGGGTTTACAGTTACAGGTTACAGGGTTTGAACACTCTTTTAACATTAATGGCTTATGTTTTGATAATATTGGCCTTTAAAACAACATTTTATTGTATTATATTTAATCTCGGTTAAACGTAAAATAAAGTAGTAAATGTTCCACATAACCATCAACTATTCAAGAATTATCATGGGTTAAGATACGTTGCTTCATTCTTCACTAGCAAGATACAGTTTCATCGATTGTGAGCATTCCACACACACCGAAAAAAGAGTCCAATCATCTCGATCAATAAATCTTTCGCAATTAAGCGCTCATTTTCACACCATCTCGTTTGGATACGGAATGGATAGCATGCGGTGGTTGCAGGCATGGATAGGCGGGAGGCTTCACATCGTCGCGGCTGATCGAAGAATTTACTTACCCTCCTGCTCGTCTTCGTTATATTTATGGCACCGGGCCAATCGATGTTTAATCAGCATATATGTATGAATATATGATCGGAAAGGAATCATATGCAACTACATCTTCTCGTGGTAAGGACGTGAGACGATCGATTCATCCGGATGAAGACGCGATTCGTATAATCAGATTAATCTCATCCCTCTGAGCGCATTCATCTTTTTTTTTCATTTTCTGGTTTCGAATATATTTTTATATCATCCCACGATCTTATCCATATAAAAAAGGCATGTTCGGCCGTAGGAAAATATACTTCCTCTAGGCTGGATTCTGGTAGGGATCATTTTTGCTACGAAAACAGAAACGGAGGGTTGATTTATGAGCATTACGTGCGAATGGTGGAGAATAACATGTTGTATCTTGTCGCGATTATCTAGCAGTATCGTGATCTTGTCATCGATCGAATATCGAACATCTCTGTGTCCTAGCTAGCGACCAACCATCCGAAAACGATTTGAAACTTATACGCGAATAAACGAATTATTCGCCACCATTAGCATACGACGCGTAGCTGTTTTGCTGGAGGAGCACGCATAAACACCTTCAACAAACCGTCAAACACACGTCACACGCGAAACTCCACCGACAGCAAACAATGGCCGTAGGCAGCACCGCTTACTTCTATTTGGGCAATCCGTCCGCCGGAATAAATTACCCATAAATCACTGCTCACTATTTGGCTAATTGAAGGCTATTACTGGGAAAATTAATGGCAAAAGATCATCACGGGGACGGTCACCTCGACTCGGCGGTGTAATGTTCAACCAGCCAGGCAGTTGATTGCCCGAGACACCGAAAGTCTGAGACCCGTCATATCTAATCTAAACGTTTGTGCGATAAATTAACCATACCGCTATGGAGCAGCGCAATCCTTGGCTCCAAATGTGTGCGCCCGAGACAGATGATAGTTTGAACAGATGAACGATTTTTTTCCTAAGGAGTAAACCAGACGACGCACCTTATATGCGCGCTTGGGGTCAAGACGTCTCCAAATCTATGACTTTACTTTATTAATTTCCACATGTTGATTACTTCTGAACGGATGCGTTAGTCGTCACGGGTACATTCCAACGGCTTGGAGCTTCAAGAATTTTACCCGTTCACTCCGTGACTCTTTCTGGCAAAGCTGCATAATGTTCTCTTATTGGTGATAGATAAGAAAAATACATTCTCTTCCATAGCTCTTCTTCACCATCGATCGGATATTTGATGCAAATCAATTTTCCGGTTTCCTCCGTATGGTGGATCTTCTCGCCAGTGAAAGGTTCCACACCGCACACCGACTCGATCAAAAGGAAGGAAGAAGGATATGTGACTGTTGCGTTCCATACCCACTGTAGCCCATTCACCATACCGGCATCATCAAAGTCGTGGTCAAAGTGGAGTAATAAAAGAAATATTGTCGCACGGGAGGTCTTTCCAATGGGTGTTGGTTTAATTGGATTTCATTTTTCTTTTGTCGGTCTCACGGCAAGATGGGAGCGTTCGTTCGCAGGTTGTACCTTTTTTTTATATTTTGGGTGTAAATTTTGAAGTTCTCGTTTCTCGTCTAATGACCAATCGTTCTCATATTATGCTAATGGAGAATCTTTGTGGTGGTGTCTAGTTTTTTTTTTTGGTTTGAGGTTTCATCGTTGCGAAGGTTTGTTGGGGTGAAGGAGTTTCCTTACATCTTTGGTTGGTGGAATGTTGTGCAAGATAAGCGCATGAATGCTTGTGTGACGTCCCATTTTATATAAATCCTTTGAATGGATGGTTACAATGAAACATAATTTTATTATTATTCTGTTCAGACAGATAATATTCAAGTATATCATGCTTACATTTTCGACCTTTAATATGATCTACAGCATAGTACCCCCGCTAACTAACAGGTTTATATTGGAGATTTCAACGCTAATCTCTTACAGGAGAAGACGAAATTATGAAGAGCTCCACCAGTTTTGTCACCGTGGAACAACTCCATAATAATCAAAGTCTTCGAGACAAAAGATTATGATAATTTTACTCCAAACTCATAGGTCATTCATGTCACCAAACATTAGCAGACGCCGGACGGAATAACGCTCGAACACCAAATGACCCACCTTTTTTAGACGATGGCGCCTACCAAAATGTCATTTGATAATCGGCAACCAAAACTTAGGGAAAAAAGCTGATTAAAAACGATAACAATGTTGATGAAAAGATGATTCGTGAAGATCTGCAGTAAACCGAAAAACCTGGCACCCATCTTGCCGTCCCCAGATTGGAGAGAAATTTAACGAAACGCCATTAAAACGCAGCATGCCAAAAACGTTTCACGCGCCATCAAAGCTGCCGGGATCACGGGTCTGCGACGATTTAATTGTCCGATAATCATTCGCTTTTTCAGAGCAGGATTTACCAAACGGGATAGTATTGCTATTCAAACACTACCTCACTACAGCGGCATGCGAAGGAGGACGCAAATAAATAAAGATCAATCCAGTGTCCATAATTTCGAACCGTTTTATGAACGCCCAAACGAAACTTCTCGTGCGGCCGTGAGTGTGCGATCGTGAAACGATGCGCTGCTCACCCCCTATCGTGCGTAAATAAAGATTATCATTTGTTTACCCCTTTATGGATCACGCGATCTGAGGTTTTGAGCGATAGAAAACAAAAAAGGGGACCACTTTAACCCAAATATCTCTCGCCGGTGGATTACGAGTGGAGCTTGTCTGGGTACGGTGCAGAAACTAAACGGAGCGCGATACAACGCAAAACGGTTTAATCGGAAGGCAGCAAATGCTTATCGACCTATCCTTCCCAACTCTAAAAGTGTGCCAAAGCACTAAACTATCCATTCTACATGATGGAACGCGAACACTTTATCCGCGCGTGGATCTTGGAGACACCGGATGGGTTCGAAATGGGCTGGCTGTTCAGGTTTGTATCTTCTTAGCACACCCGGAAATGGGCAATATTTCCAAACGAGGTGGTATTTATGAGTATGATGGAGATGTGTAACGAAATCCTGTCCGAAAAGTTCCACTCAGACAGTCGTTGAATGAACCGAATGGCAGAAGTTGTGAGTTTGTTGCCAGATCGATGGATTAAGATAAGCAACGAGATCATCCGGAGTGCCGGGACCACCAAGGGTGCCCTCGACCGTGAAAGGATGTAAAAATTTCACCCGCAATTCGCAGCTTTCCACGTTCCATGTGGAAGGCGCCTTAGCGGATCTTCTACAAACAACGGGTTATTTTTTGTGTTTGTTGAGCAAACGCGCACCAATGCAATGCGCAACATTTGTGCATAAAATTAGCATAATCTGCTGTGTCTTGTGGAGCATTGAGCAGTAACGGACGATTTACTAGCGAACTCATTTGTATTCTTCCCATTTTTATGAAACGACTTATCAGCCCGTTGTAAACGTGTCCGTTGCTCGATCAAATGGCGCACAGACGCGAATGTGCTTGTCACAAAAAATTGTTAATGTTCAATGGTGAGGCTAAGAAAAGCTCCACCAGCTCCAACAAAACGCCAACATAAAACACTAAAATTCATTATGCCAATGTGTCAATCGGCATGTATGCTACGAATATTGGATAGTCTTGCTGTAGAGGCATTTGAAATTTACACCTTGTTGTGAAAATAAAGGAATATGAACAACGACGAAGGAATGAATAGAAACTATACCATCATCTTAGATACGCTTAATTATGATGTCAAATATACAGAAGGTACATCATCTTTTACTTCCCCGTGTCATGATAGACACAGCCAGTAGCAGTAGTGTCCATCTTAAACAAACAATGAAACCCATTCAAGCGGTTGTGTCAAGCTGAACGTATAAGCTACCACCCAAGACGCGATAGCTCCCAGCATGGCTGACGACAAATGGTGGTTCCACTAGCACTAGCAAGCTGTTTGTGAATTAAACAAACAAACCAATCGTAACCACTGGTACTGCTGCTGTTTGTACAGCTCTTCTCAAGCAACAGCACCAGAGACCAATGTGTGACAATCTAAACACCTACAATTCGTCGTGTCGAGTGGATGACATACATTTATCGCCTTCTTATTTATGTTGTCATTCGACAGGATTGCCCTTACGACGTATGCCTAGGGGGTGCTGTAATTGTTATATATCAGATGGAAAAATCCTTAAAAAACACACGTTTCATCCTGTTAACGACACACTTTCGATGCTTGTTCCTAATACCTCACGTGATTTAATAATTGTTAGTCGTATTCTGGTAAGTTCTGGCTGGCATTTGAGCTTTGGTGAATTGGAACCTAATTTACTCTACTGACCACAAAGAATTAGGTCAGACCGGTTTTCGCGCGCATTTATGTAAAAATTCTAGCGGACACGCGTACTCTTAAATACATTGCAATCCAATTGTGAAATCCATCTACATAATCCAAAAACGTAACCAAAGAAGGAAGTTCATCGATGCGAAAATACAACCGTCCCAAATAAAACCACTCAACCTCAACTCGATCAACGACAGGATGATGGGCATGCCAGTGGTTTCAGGCTTCAAAAGTGACGCACAAACAGCACTATGCGACGGCAATCCCTTCAAGTGCGCCACCCTATGAAGGGAAGAAGGAGATGCACCCAAGCGTGACCGCAGCCCATCATGCATCGGGGCGGTCTTTTTATTCAATGCGAAACGGGGCGCAAAAATAGTGCTAAGTGACAAATGCAAAACCGCGAACCATCATCCCCTCCATACTTCATCCACACACATACATATTAACGATGCGGACATACGCTGTCAAGTGGAGTGGAAAAGTGCCTGCAACGCGGAATGCAAACATGTACCCGTAGGTACTCATGACGAACGAAATTCAATATGGTTGAAGTTCACGATGGTTTCGTTGGTCGTTTGGGGGAGTGACGATTCCTTTACGCAACAGGATCTGAAGGTTTTCGAACCAGTGTCGGTTGCTGTTTGTTCCGAGTGGCGGCCGATCAGAGGAGAACGCGTAGAACGGGGAATCTCTACCGTCCTTAATGGATTTGGCTCGAATGTACCGCGTGCTGTTACACATTTTATTTATTACAAACCTCACCCACTGACGCCGCGAGAAATTACGAATCCATAACGAAATGGCCGTGCTGCCATGTACTGCTGGCAACTTGCATTTGTGCAACGATAAATAATATAATTTTTAAAGCGCACAGCCTGCAGCGGTCATTGGCATATTTTTTATGATTATTAAAAGGATTCATTACATTTTAGTGGGTAATTTCCGCGAGAACGAGGCACGCATATCATCAATTATCGCGATAACGATACCCCGCGTTGGTCAACGTTTGGAGCAAAAAGGGTTGAACAAAATGACACGCGACCTCGCAACGGCCACCTCGCCAATAATGTGGTGATATTTGGCACCCTACGCATAGACTGAGGGGCTATTAATCGATTCCAGACTTTGTGGACAATAAGCAACATCAAGCAGGTCCCACGGACAATTCCGCCTTAAGCGAACGAGCTGTTAAGATGCCCAAACTGTGGTGTGCAATTGCCATTTTTCTTCCTTGAACTTTAGGCGCAACACTTTTCGTGTTAAAATTTTCACCGTTTTCCACACAGTGCCATAGTTTTGCTTTACTCATTTCTCCCTTTTGATGCACAGCTGCGAACCGCTGGAACCATAATTATCGGTCATATTTTTCCCTGGTCAATAAGTGATACAATTTATGATCGGTCAAGCCGTGATTGAGTATATGAAGAGCTCGATTCGCTGGTTGAACAAAAAAAAAAAGCGCAGTAATTACACGCAGCGGCACCGTTTTCAGGGACGCACTATTCTATACGTACAATTAACGATTATATTTTATTCATATATCGAACGTTTATCAATATCTCTCACAACAATAATCGAATTCGAACGATTGATGTGAGCTTTCTAGTTGTGATCTTCTCAAAAGTGCAAAAGTGTAAAAAGCTTAACACTTCAAGGTTCCCATTGCGGATGGAACAACACAATTCTTATAGCGGTTGGTTCATTCACCCGATGCTGTTACTTTTTCAACTAGAGCAGCACAATAGATTCTGATTGAATAAACAAAAAACCACCCTACTCTCACGGTACGTACATGATGATGCATGGCAGAGTTGTGATCGGCAGCATCTTTTTACAGCGTAACTTCATATAGCAACACAAAAAAAGAAAACATTCAGCAAAAAGATATTCTAGGCAGAAAACAGAGCTTCCCGACACAACCCAACGTGCGAGATAGTGGATTTTGCGATTAGATCGACAACATTGTTGACGCACCTATAGCGATCCGCACGATCCACAAAAAGGGTGGCCATTGGTGGAAGGGATGAAGTTCGCGTTTGAAGCATCTCTCCTGGGATCCTTTTGAATTCGCTCCCAGTGCGCATCCCCTTCATTGGCTCTTGTTAAACATACAGTGCCCTGTATGCCAGAGCGCCACCGATCGTCGAGTTTTCGGGCAGACCTTGGCGTCAGGGAGACGCGGCGCCTTGTTGACGCCTTTCGAAGTTCACCAGAGGTTCACCTTCGCTGGGTCCCGCGAATATGTTTTCGGAGCCCTTTTTGCCGCACGTTACTTTGGCTTCTTCTTCTTCTTCTTCTGCTTCTTCGTCTGCTGCCAACGGGCGAGGTGAGAAGAAAACGACCAAACCAGTTTCCCCGATGTGCATTGGCTTTCCTGCTTTTTGTGGTTCATTCAGTGGAGTTTCTTGCGTTTTTATTTTTTAAATCGTTTCTTTTTTTTTGCTCTTTTTGCCTCCAAGCAGCAACCCCAAGACCGCTTGCTGATGCTGGGCGTTGGGTGTTTCGCTCGTGTTAGCTCACATTTAGTCGTTTTTAATACATCATAAACATAAAGAAAATATGTATAATCATCGTCCCGCGAAGCAGCAGCACTGTACCGACACGTTTAAGTCGCATCATGACCATGCTCTGCGTGGTCACGATGAGCTATAGAAAGGGTGTAACGGTAGCTACACAGTATGCTTTTCCTGGGTGGTGGTCCAGAAAACATAAACGATTTGAGTCCCCATTACTTAACACTTCCTTCGAGTGCGGGTAATGTTGGGATGGTGAGGTGGGATTAAAACCAGATATCCGTTGCAAGTATTCTGGCGTAATTCTGGCTCGTGTTGATGATCATGCACCGCGTGTGTCTTGCCAGAATTGCCGTGATGAGAAGTCTGATGAGGTGTGTTCATACGCGGTGACATTTAAGGCAATATCTAGAGCGTGGTCCTGTTCGGTTGAACGAGATGTCAGATAGTGAGGGATTCAAATCACGACTAATTAAACACGTGCCTCCAATGCATCGCAATCGCATCGGACAGACCACATCCAATTGGCAAATACCAAATGTGTCATATGCTAACCGGAAGACTCCAAACATCGGCTTCAGATTATTGAACCCTATGGCACGTAACGTTGACGTGATTGGTTATTTTTTGCCATTTCAGAAATAGAACAATTTATTATCCGTATATCGTTTTGCCCTTTTACAAGCCTGTTCAATTGTAGTAATGCACAAAGCGCTCCAGAAGCAAACCAACACCACTCTGTTGCTAGCAACAAATCCTTTTAGCATACATTGGCGCTGTAGAACCGGAGGCGTAAAGCTACAAAGTTGAAACATGTAACAAAGTCCAAGCACCGACAATTGAAGTCGGATCGGTAAGTTGGGTTATTTTCGCCTCATTCACACTATTCCAACTCTATGCGCGAACAACCAAGTGGTGAATCCTTACGTGTAAGCCTATCAGGTCCAAGCTAGTGTAGCACATTCAACCTACGTCCAACGTTTACCGTTCTCATCGATTTTCTCACTCATCGGCCAAGTTATGGTGGGATGCGTTGATTTCGAACTTTAAGTGAAAACAGCTCACCTTTCACGTAGTACCGTGGGTTGTGTTTTTGTTTCGGTGTGGCGACTAAAGAAAACATAAACCTCGCTAGCACTCAAATGCACCCCGAAAGCTGGCCCGTTTTATGACTCCCGTGATCGAAAAATGGGGCCGTAAAAACGCTAGTGCGTTATGCTAAAACTTTCCGAACTGGACACCCGTGTCCGAATGTGCAAATGGCGTCGATGAGCACCAACCGGATGGTGTTGCCAATGATGATGACCGATTAGCATAGCAAATGGACTCGCTGGATCACGGATCAGTCCTTGGCGGTCAATGGTGATCATTTTACATTTCGTCCGAGCTAGAAATGCGGAGAGAAATTCCACATCCCCCTAATAGGAGCACAGCTTTCAGGTTCAAACCGATGCTCCTGTGACTGACGGATAGGTTGACGGAACGTTCGCGTGTGTCCTCAGGCGACGGTGGGCTCAATGAATACAAATCGACAAATTTACGATAACTGCACATTGATGAGGGTCATTTCTCTGCAGAAATCGACCGGTGGGGAAATTTATTACGCCCAGTTCTTTTGGTGGTTGAAATCTGACCCTGCGCGAATGAAACCCGTGGACCGGTGAATCTCATCTTAACGTATCACTTTGCCTGGTGTGCGATGTTGGAATGGCCAAGGCTTTAGCCGTTGACACCCACGATTACGCTATACTACGAAAGTGTCGAAATCTGACCAGCTAAAGATTTTATATGCGATGGCCTCTTACGTACAAATCTGGTGGGAAGTCGTCGGTTAACGGCTTTATCTCACTGAAATGACTTCTTTTCGAGTGCTAGTGCTGTGTGGGGGTGAAGATGATGCTTAAATTTAAAAAAAAAAACGAACCTGATGCGTAGAGCAAAATGGAACTCTTTTCAAGCACAGCACAATTTAGCAAACCATTTCTAGAGGTTGTTCAATGGTATTTACAGTAGTTTGCCTCAACCAGTGTTTCGACAGTTGACTGAGGACATAATACAGGCACCAATCACTTTGTATAATATTAACCAGAAACATCATTTGTATACCATTTCTAACGTTCTGTTGCTCCATCCAGTGTCCAATTTTAGCTTTTACCTGTGAAGTATACGAAAAAAAGAAGCATATAAGTAATACTCATTAGTACCGCCATTACGGCATTATGACAGGATGGCGCAATTTTATGAAGCTTTTACAATCAACGGTTTACGGTGACATTTGACAGACTCGTTGGCGTAGTTCGTAGATTGGCGGTTCGCTTCCTTTACCCAACACTCCATACACTTGTTTTGTGCACAAAAACACTTCCGCCGGGTGAAGAAACGGCTCGGTTGGATAGATTGCTATTAAGTGCGTTCCCGGTGGCGACAGCAACCTCTATCAAGTATGTACGCTGCTTTCAAGCACCACCAACGAGCTGCCTCGTTGCCTTAATGAGAAACCCACGCGTAATGTGCACGCAATACAGCACAATGTAAGCTTAGGAAGTATTTATCTCTTTCCCAGGATTGTGCGTAGGCGCATCATCTCGCGTGTGTTTTACGGTTCGGGACAAAATGGTGGACTTAAGATGCCGAAAGCCTATGAGTTATCTGACCAATGGGATGCTGTCCGGATGATGTAGGGATCAAATTAGTTGCCTAGCATGCAATCTGCACACGTATAGGTATTTCTTTTTCACCCTAATTGTTCACCCTACCCGCGCTGGCTGCGTTTGCCCCATTACGTCGTCACCGGAAAGTTACCGGTTAATCAATATCTTATGCACCCTGGAACAGCGCGATGCAATCCAAACCGATCGAACTAACTGCTGCAACACACCCGAGGGCGACAGGAAGATAAGCGATCGGCAATTAAATCTATCCAAAACCAGTATGTGTTCAATGCAGTGGTACGGTGCTCTTGTATGCAGTGGACACGCTGCCGCATAGGATCGGTAATAACTTTTCACGGGAGATGACTTACTTAACGGACTCGGGCGAGAGAGCGAGATTTATTCATGTCTGGTCGCCGAGGATCACGTGCGAAGGTACGCTGACTCTTTTACCGTAAGGTTATTTATAGAAATCTTATTAAACCATAATTTGTAACATGATTAATTATTCTCGGATCGGAATTACGCACCAAGGAAGATGCACTTGCATTAAAAGAACATATTATTAGTCTAGAGAGTGGGTTTCACCTTGCCATGTTCGGTGAAAGCCATTTAACCTTATTTGTTTCAAACACTATGCTGCTGCTAATTTTATGGACGTGCGCTGTTTTTCCACAAGCTCCATTAATGCGAATTATTGCACGCTTCCTCAACGTTAGTCGTGTGTTAATTTTAACCAGCAACAGCGGCAATGCTATTTGCGTTCCGATCGGCAATCATCAAATGTGGTGAACGGATACATGCTCCCGAGAACCATATAAAAGCGGGAAAACCAATGTTTTCACACCGAAACCGGGTAAGGTGAGACGGTTTCTACCGGCTTGTGTTCGGCCCGTCAGGGAATCACTAAGACGCGTGTCATCCGTCGCACTCGCACACGCTAGTGCAGCAGGATCGGGTGACGTTAATTAGCATTTTGATCGACGTTTTCCTGCCACCAACCGGATCACCCACCCCGGGAAGGGATTAGTTACTCCCCTGTTCGCAAGGAAAAGGGATATACGCATTCGGAACGTGGCTGAAAATATAGAACGCCATTTCGTACTTTCCGCACGCAGTACTAACGTGGAACATTATATCGAGTAAAGCCACTTAAATTGAAGTCCAGGTTTGTTTTCTTTTTTATGTTATGTCCTTAACACGGTGTATAATTAATATTGACTGCTATTCGGAAAAAACGGGATTAAAGTTTCAATTTATTGCACAACCTCTCTCAGCAGTCGCGAATGCTTCGCATGACCTCTTTGCTGACGAATGACATTCGAAGAAATGGATGATATTTGGTGAAACAGATACTCAAAACCGTACAGGCAGCGACAATTTGCAGTGGTCTGTAATTTAATAACACAGTTCGCCAAAGGGTAATAATCGCAGTAACACGGACAATTGCTCGGTCGATCGGAAGTTTGGATCGTTTCTCTGGGTCGAATCGTGTCAAACACTGTACTTAACTGTAATGGATGCTACCGAAACAGAAAGCGTTCCTGTACGAGCTGCGAAAATCTGGCTGAAACTGTAATTTCACACAGTTCTCCGCACAACAACAAAACATTGGCTTAATTATAATCATTTCTTAGTAAACACATTATTTTCCCATACCCGTACACCAGACAAATTACCATCCAACTGCCCCCAGGGTGCTTTTGTCAAAATAAAACAATTTACCCACCGAATAATTGCGTGTAAAATAGATAAATTTGTCGGGTATAAAAACCCCAACCCGTATGATGTTTAATCTGTCAGTAAGGGTTTAGTATCAAGTTCAAAAGTGCTGCCATTCGGGTGGTTATTTAACGAGACCATTAACGCATTTGTATCAATATGAAGGTGATCACGTTTGGTACCGTCACGGTGCTTCTCCTGGCGATTATTACCGGTGTTTGCTGTCAGCAGAGTGAGAAGGAAAGGGGAAAAACATTTCCCCCAAAGTTGGAAATCACGAGCACCAAACCATGTCCGTGCAAACGTACCTATCTTCCCTTATGCGCCAGTAATGGACAGAGTTACAACAACCACTGCATGTTCAGATGTGCCAAACAATTGGATCCTTCCCTAACGGTTAAACAACAAGGACGCTGTAAAATATCAGTCGAAGACTTAGCCTAATATTACAGACACCCAGCGGGCAATCTACTAATCGAAATAAATGATAAATAGCATCATAGTGGTAGCCACGAATTGAGTTTTTTGTGAATTAATATGATTTTAATACTACCTAATTTAATGAGTGAACCAAACACATGCACGGTTAAGCAATTTTGAATCCAATTTTCGAACGTTAAGTATAAAAAACGAAACAAGCTCCCAGTTTGTCTTTAGTGGCAGGAAAATGTGTTTCCGATTCAGTGACAGTTTGGTGGTTTTGCTGATCACGTTGACTTTTGCGTATGTGCTATCCTGTTACGTTGGTCACTTTCCTCAACAGCTGTGCTGTTGCTCGCTAGCATATCTACCAGTGTGTGGTAATAATAATCGTACCTATCATAACTACTGCGTCCTGCGTTGTCTGCGTATTACGATGAACAACACGCTCGAGATGGCACATCGATGGGAATGTGGAACGACACCCGGGGAACAGCTCGATATGGAACTAAAACAAACGCCAGCAGTAGCAGTAGCGGATATTCCGCAAGCGGGACCCGATTTACAAAATGACACTGACGTTCACTGGGAAAGTTACGCTAACTTAGAGCAGCCATAAAGTACGCTACTACAGAAAAAGGTTCCGCTTGGAAATATACTTATTGAACGCTAACCATTTAGATAGGACTGTAATTTAGGGACGAGTGTTTATCGGCCAATCCTTAAACCGAAGCCTCTATCATTAGATTCACTTTATTTCAGCTTCCGTAGGTTGTGCCCAAACAATCGATAACATGTAATTATGTGTTTTTTACTTCTCTTTCCTCTCTGTTGCTTTTGTGTGTCGCTTTGCGCTTGTTTCCGAAACGACAACGGCTCCGGCTTGATCTCGCCGGCCCGTTTGTTAAATAAAAATATCGCTTCCTCAATTCAACAAATTTACGGTTCTTCCTTACCAATTTCGCCCTGTGTGATACATGATGAGACGCATCTAATCGTCTCATTTCTTAGGATTATCTTCTGTCCGATTTCGCTGACTCGCGTGGCAAACCGTTTCTCGTCGAAAAGGGTACCGGGGAGCTGACATAAAAACCGAAACAATAAAAACACAACTTCCGCCATTTCGTCAGGTGTCACCCTCACGCGTTCAACGGTCAGTCGGGTGGAATGCTGTTAAACAAACCAACCACCGGGTAACACCTTCGAAGGACGGGGCCAAATATTCACATATCGCATTTGCATCAACGGTGATGATGCTCGACGGAAATAATGTCGTGCGAGGATAAAATATGAACTTAACAGCTCCGCAGACTTTTCATCGTACCCAGAGCGATGACAATAAGTTGACAAATTGGCCACGCTGGAATCTTTCCCCGAAAGACTTTATCGCACAAGCATAACTGTTCGTACCGCTGCCACAAGTTGGTGAGCTTTGAGCTTCACCGAATCGAAGATATCTTTTCAACGTTTTTTTTTTGGGTTTGAGACTCAAACACAGCTTCGTGGCACAACATATGTACTATCTCTGCGCCTCTTTGTTGCGCATTATTTCCGCTTTTTGTTCTCCAGTTTTTGCGCCCGCCATCGATAAACACTCGAAATATCGCGTCATAAATATAGGTGTTAGAATCGTTATCATCTACTTATGTCTGTTAAAAACCGGAGCTTCGCTAACGATGATGAGCGTCCGTACGCATTTAAACGATACATTTCAGGCCTCAAACCAGAGCTCCACTATTGCTGCTTCGAGCATACTTAGTAAAGCATTTTATTGACTGTGTGAAGGCAGCAGGGGATGGAGAAAAAAAGATACATATTTTGACCACAATCAAACCAACCTTGAGTGTGGAATCCCTCTCACACGATCGCTAATCTAATGGGCGATCAACAATTTGTACTTCTTTTCCACTCGTGCGGACTTTACATATTAATATGGCGCGTACAACACTCCCCTTACTTTTTATTTTTTGTTAAACTGAACAATTTATGATGCATACCGGTGTATAAACGATGCCTTTATTAATTTGCAACATTATTACTGGAGGATTTTTGGGTGAAAAATTTTAATCGTTCACACGCGTGAACTGGTAAGGTAAAGCTGATTATATTGAAAAGAACGTATACAAAGTTCCTATTTTCGAGAAAAGGCTCGATAAGCCCCGATTGATAATCAATCCGATTAATAGATGCGAGGGTATTATCAACTATTTATACCACTAGCTAAACATTAAAACGATGGCCACTAAAAGCTTCGTACGACATTAGCTAGCATAAATTGATTCTAGTCCATTGTTGTGAAACAATTTTATCGGATTAGTCACGAAAGAATTCATGTTTCCCTGTCCATTAAACTCTAATGAATGGGAATTATTGCTGTTTTTTTTGGTTATTAAGAATATATTTTCTATTGCTGAAAATTTATACACTATAAATACTATAATTTATTTTATGCGCATGTAAGTCTATGTTATTTAATGTAAGTATCAAATGGTGTTGGCGAGCAGAGCCAATAAAGTGTGCATCGGACCACGATATAGCACTGCGATGGCCGTGTTTCGAATTTCGTTTACATTTTGTTTAAACAAATAATATTTGAAAAATCAAGGAATAAAGCATAAAATAAATGTACCTTTCTGAATGTAAGCCTAAATAGTCGCAATTCAATTATATCCATCAGATTCAGTAAACAGTGCCGACGTAAAAAAGGTACACTTATTTAAAAATGAGAAGCAACGCAAATAAACTTTAATTTAATTAGGTGTTTAATTTACAACCACTTCCACGGCGGTACCGAAAGTGTGCTTGTATTCGGTCGCAAACGCATTACACAAGCTTTCCTTCCAATTTCCCTTTTTCGTCGCTTCGTAACGATCTCAACCGCCATACAGGGCATTAAACAACAAACCGTTCAACATCCTTCAACTGGTGATGCCTTAAATTGGAGTTAATGGCGAACAGAAAAAAACCCAATCGACGCCAGTGATGCTTTCCCTACCTGTGTCAGGAGAAGAAAACTTGTCACACTTGCCCACCCCATCTCAAAACCTTCTCGAACTCCACCCAGAAGTTTAAACGCTCTCCGATGGCGGAGTGCGAGGCCTGTTGCCCCACAATGGCGTCGCGTCCGATGAAAGAAACGAAGAAAATCAGCGCCAATGATGGGAAACGTTCCCAGCCCAGTGTTGAGTGTGCGCGCGCGTAGCAGAAACGAGCATAAATCGAATTGCAATTGGAAAACATGTAGTTCCTTTGCTGAACGACAAACGAATCGATCGCGCGACGACGGTAGTGATCAGGGAAGATGCTAAGCTCAGAGACCCTGTGCAAGCCAGAAGAGAACGTACCATGAGATGCGGTTTGTTTGTTTGTCGTTTTGTTATTGATCGCTTTCGCTCAATGTGTACCACCTCCTGAAGGGATGCAAGTATCGCGAGGTCAAGGTTTCAACACTGTTTTCTTCCGTTGTCGGGCTTTCGTTTGTTCGACCCCGTGTATGATCGTTGTTTTGTGTTGTCCCTTTTCTCGGTGTGCAATTGCAAAGGCGAGTATCAAAGGTAAGGCGATTTTAAGCAAAGCCTCAACATAACACCAGTCGCCATGCAAGTGGAAACACACAGGAAATAATCGAATTTAAAATATCATAAAATAAATGCAAGAAAAAAAAACTGTACGAAGTAAGACGAAAATAAAACCCAAAAATAAAAGCAAAGTACGGAGTCGTAGTGGGTGCGAGATTAACGAAACAAAAAAGATGGAAGGAAAAACAATACACAAAGACGGAGACGGCTACGTGCTCGGAAGGCGACAAAATGTCGTACATAAATAAATTATTTTAAATAAAATCAATTCAATTCAATTGCTGGTGACGGGTACACATGTCCTTATCTTACGGGCGGGAAAAAAGTTTCGTCGCCTGTTGAGAACCGGTCAGGATTGGCGGGATTAGCCTTGCGATCAGTGGATAACAATGGCACAATGGGTTGGCGTTGGCATAAGGGAAGGAAATATATTTTTTCATATTTGTTAGTAAGTTTTTACAATGTGCAATGCAATTTAGATGTCCTGTTTAAAATATTCTATAATTTTTCTTTTTCATAAAATTCTCACGCGATCTAAGTCTATTGAGCATAGTAACTTACAACGTGGTTGCATTTGGCTGAGGATTCAAGTTTGGCTGTAACACTCTATTTGTTTCAATTATGCGTTTCTCAACTAATTTCATCACGTCGCTCAGTTCATGGCCCTAATTTTGCCTGCTCTTAAACTCAATTTTGCCCAAACCGTAGTGTCGTCGTCTCCAACAGTGCCGATCTTCTTTTGTGACGATCCATATGATCAATACTAAGCAATCTTCACTCAGAAAAACAAAACAAAAATGCCTGCACCGTAAAGAAGGTAGACGGTCAAATGAAGGCAACTCCATCGCATGCTGCCTTCGTTACACTTTTTGAATTTAATCCTTTCCATCACACCCTCTCTCCTCTACTTCACATACACACACACATTCATACATATACCATCAGAATCTGTTCCTTCAATCGCGTGTTTTTCGGTACGATCTCTTCGCCTTTTGGCCTGTATTTTTTTGTATTTCGTTTATGCTAGCGTTGTAGTCATTCGAAACGTGAGGAAAACTGCTTGTGTTACTTCAATTAGCAGCAAAAACACTACCGATCGATGTAGAAGAAATCAGATCATTTGTTGCGAACGTACACACAGCTAACGAGTGCAGCAAGGGTTGAGGCATAACAACAATTCGAACCACCCTGCCTGCCATACCCTTCGCCATTACGCCAATGTAGAGGGGAACAACAACGGAAAAACGATCGAGGCGGCCATTTTGTTCCGCTTTTGGGTTCACCATTCCGCCGGGACAATGTTTCGCAGCCACCTCTCGGCGTGCGGTGTTAATGCAATAGCCGTAAACCGTAGGATGGGTACGCGAGAGAAGAAGAAAAAACGATATACAACTGTATCTAATTTAACGATAACTGGTCTCACTGCAAATCACCCGGAAGGCGTTGGAAACGATCAATTTGCGTAGCGTAAAAAATGTTGATAATTTTTACCATCACCTAATGAATGCAATCCGTCGGTCGGTCGAATTGAAGCCATACCAGTAGAAGCGTGGCATGAAGCAGCCAACAGAAGGATGGTGGTGATGGAGCGTTCTACACACACTTTGCGGGTAATCGCAGCGAGAAAATTATGATCAAGCGTACGCACAACGCAAAGGACTGGTTCGTCGTCGATCTTGTGATGTTTCTTGTGCGTTCCACACTGCGTGCAGGCATTGCGTTGAAGTGTGTACATGGTAATTAAAATCGATAACTTGAACGCAAACTTGTGCATTGCACGAACCAACTTCAGCTGTCCTTATTTATTAGCTGCTTGTATCGATAAGACGTAAGTGCATCGCAATGCATGCAAGGTGATTGGAAAATAGAAGAATGGAACTGTAAGATTGGTGCTGTAAGGCGAGTATCCGGCAAGATCACTGTCAAAGTGGGTCTCGATAATGAATCGATTGGAAAGATTGAGGTTATGATCAAGATTGATTCGAGCAATTGAGCGGGACACGGTTACATGCAAACTTGTTATAACATTTTTAATGATGTATCCGCTTCTTTAAACACATAATTATTACAACTGTACTCTCTACTCTAAACAAGAAAATCAAAAATTCCTAAACCATTCCTATCTAGTAATCTTATAAAAAACAGACATGGTATATACTTTATTTGGCAAGTCCTAAAAACAAAAAAGGGACCGCCAACGCGGTGCGCGTTGTTTGCGTGCCAAAAAATGTGTCATCCATGCTCGTGAAGGGAAATACCATCAACGAAAACAAACCCGCTCTAGACCACGGCACTAAAAAATGCATTCAATTTACAGTCGCATCTTGATATGCAGCGGCAGAATTCCACCAACAAATGCACACCCTTGGCATAAACAACCGGCAAAATCATACGACAAAGGAAACAATTTCCCGGCAGAAAGGTGTGAACATGATCTTTTTTTTTGCCATCTTGTCTGGAAACAACCAGAACAGCGTAATGCTATAAAA
>AXCM01004436.1:0-22575 GCA_000473375.1 Anopheles culicifacies | reverse complement strand
AAAAAAAAAAGCGGATTAACCTCTACCATTTCCGCCAATTAACCTTCTTTGAAAAGGTTAGCATTGCAAGAAGGTCTTGGGAAAACTTTGATTTATATTTCTTCAAATTAATCACTGATGGGTTGCATTTTTTTGTTGTTGTTGTTTGGTTTAAAAGCTCCAGCCGTCCATTGTTGTGAAGATGTGCACATTAAGCAATGCAAAACATTGTGTAGAACGATTTGTTGTTAAGTGAGTTTATAGATGTGTTCATTGGCTTTGATGAGTTGTTGTTAAGCTCGCACGAGCACGAGAACTTTAACGACTTGTGTCAATATACGACAGCTATTAACTGTTGTAAAACAAAGCAAAGTTGGTAGCAAATTAAAGTGGCTTTTAAAAGTTTATAATAGCCATTCGGTTATAACTTTGTGTTGTGTAGAAAAGTGGATCCAGTGACATCCCATCATCAGCGGAACGGAATGTTTTTTGAGTTGTTAAAATTATTCTAAAAATTACTTAGTGATTTTAAAGGCAATAGTATTTTGTAAGCTCTATACAACTATCTAATGATGATAAGCATAATGGGATACTTCACCATCGCGACGAATGTATGTGCGTGTGTGACGATCGGTAATGATCGTGACACGTCTACGAATCTGTATTCCACTCCCCTTCCATGCAATGTGGTCGTGTGTTGTAGGTGGGTTGGTTAGGCTGTCATGGGGGGTGGCAGATTACTGGAAAGGCCCAACTACCGCGAGAGAGCAACCGAACGACCGGAATGGCTGGAAACTGGTTGGGTTTGTGGGATGCGTTTGTCGTTGTGTGGACGTTTCGAACGAATGACTCCGTGAGGTTAAGTGATGGGATTGTGTGGCGAATAGTTTGCCAAGGAACAGACCGCACACCGCAGACTGGCAAAAGGCAAGTGGGGCTAGTAAGGCATCTGAGAAGCAGTGAATGCTTTTCGCAAGTTTTTTGTTTCTCTGTTTCGCGATATGATGGGGCTCTGCTGCTGTGGCCGGTTTTCTTTGTCATCGTCAGCATCATCAGAATCATCGTCGTCAGCAACGGAGCGAATGGAATTGCCTGGATGATCGTTCAAAGTAGTCTTCCTCCCATCTTTCCGTCCCATGCAAAGCCATCGTGTGCAAAACTCGCGAACTCGTAGAATGTGGTTCGCTCTTAACGTCCTTCGTTTCTTCTCCCAGCATCATCAGGCCTGCAAAAACCGTTGTCTCTAGGTGGTGTGTTCCATCGGGAGGGCAAGTTTTAAGCCGGCAGCGAACGGCGTGGGGTCGCGCCGATTCGCAGAATTCCCGGAGAGCCATAACGGAGATTGGTAGATGATGTCGAGGACGAACCTTGGGCGAAAGGGAATCACCCACCACTACATTGCTAGGCGCATGGCGCACACGTATTTATCATTAAAGGTCGTTTCATGCATCCGTTTCGTTCGTACACGCGCCTGGCCACTGCCGTGAGCCGGACGTCTCTCGCCTATTCCACGTACGGCTTTGAGTCGGCGATTGAGCATCGATTTTTCTGCATGTAGACTTTGGACTATCGACCAAAAACTCGTTTGAATTTCTTGTAGGGAAAGGAAGGATGGCAGGTTTGCGATGAGAGAAGAAGAAGGTGGAGAAGGTGAATTCACATCCTCCACATGATGTGTTCCGGCTGCTGGTGCTGATGATGATGATTTTCTAAAGGTTGAAGACAAACTTCTTTTCGTGCTAATGTTTTACTGTCCTGTGCTTCATTCGCCACTCACCTCTTTCCCGGTGCCCGGTTATTCGTTCTTCGCTCGATCATCGTTGAACACAAGGTCGAAATTAGAAATGTACAAGTTACTTTAAGTTTGTTCGCAATGGACTACATTTATTGCCCTTTGTTTTCCGAGTGTTTCGTTTTCCCGAAGACCAGACAGACTTATAAGAGTGTTTTGTGAGCTTTTGGGCTATTAAATTGTATGTTTCATGTAATTGGTATTTATACGTTTTTCTTGTTCTTTTATTAGAAAATATGTATTATTAATTCATGTTTGTCAAGTTCAATGGTCTGAAGAAACGGATCATGTGTTCGGAACATGCTTTAAACGTGTCTCGCATTGAAGGCTTTAAAAGACGAGAGCTTCAACTGGCGTGTCTGGCTTACCACAGAAAAGCATTGCACTAAAATTGTGTAACACGATCGACCTCAATCTTCTTCTAGAACCACAAAAAGGGCTAATATAGCAACGTACCGGTTAAAGGATATATATCTTGTGGTCGCGATCGTAAAACCACCCATTTCTACATCTCTTGGATTGCCCTCTATGGACCAGTATGCGAGAACGCTGTAGCTCCTCCAGGGAGAGGTACCGAATTTCTCGCTTTATAGCATATTCCCAGGACAAATGCATTCGTTGTGAGGTCATGTGCAATATATGCACATAAAATGTGGTTTAGTATGCTAGTGCAACGTCGACGTGTTATGTTTCTTTCATGTGATCGTTTTTCATCGTCTTGTGTCTGGGGGTTATGGAGTTGAAACCATTCTAAACAGAATAGAGTAATATAATCCATCATCTCATTTGTGTTTTGAATATAAACATGATGTGTATAAGAAGATGTGGCGCACAACAAAAGTGAGAGTTATGTAGAGATGGATGAAGTTATTTTACTATTCTCTAGAATAAGGTTTATGTAAATTAAATGAAATTTAATATACCACAGCGCTAGTAGGATTTTGAAAATGAATGAAAAACCTCCCAAGAACCGAGAATTAAAATTCTATTCATAAAAACTTTGAACATACTAGTCAGAAGTCATTGATTGGATTCATGAATTTAATCATAAGTTTTGGGTTATTTAAACTTTCCACAAAGCGACCCACATTTCGCGTGTTGGGAAGAGCAATTTAATAAACAAACACTACCATCTTCTCTGTATCGATCGGGAAACAACAAAGCTTCGACGTGTTACCAACGTGCCACGAATTTTCATTCTCGTTGCGAAAACGGCGAAGAACAGCATAACCACAAAGCTCAGCGAGAAGTCTAAGCGCCAAATTTAGTTACTACCAGCCATATCAAGAGGTTTGTGGCGCACAGAAGGAAAGGAAGAAAATTGAGCAATTCGAGCTAGAGAAAAAGAAAGGCAAGGGGTTGAGAATGGCATAAAGGAAAACAGAATGTAAGATACATTTAGTACCACAAAAAGAAGTAAGAGTAAGGAGGAATTGAGGAAACCGTTTCGAATTTAGGGGAAGAAGCAAGGGTGTTCGTCACTAGGTAACGGGATTTCACTTATTATTGTTTATCATATGATGATGAAAGGTCGGAGGAAATGAAGTATGGCAGATAAAGTAGAGAAGAAAGATCACACATCGCATATCATGCGAGAAAGGCCGGCGGGCACACTGACGTGGTGGTATCGTGGTCGTATCATCGTTGCAAGAACAACAAAAACAGCTCCTTAAAAGCACGGAAGATGGAGTACCAGTAGAGATGCCCTTAAGAACGGGTGTTCGATTTTTCGAGAATGGAATTTGGAATCTCCACCGCCTTTTAAGTGATACGGTTCCGTCTTCTGGTGGAAGAGAGAAGTAGGCGAGAATAAGGGTAGCATTAAGGGATGGGGCAACCAGCAAACGTGAAAGGCGCCCTAAACCAGCAAAGAAGCTGCAAAACATGATGATGATGATGATGACGATGGAGAGTTCTCTATGTGAGAGTGTATGTGGTTAAGATGGTATGTGAAGAAGGCACTACGTATGGTTTTAGGGATTGTGCCCTCTTTCATGCCCCAAACTCCAAGCCCACTCACACACAAAACACCCGTTTTCGTATGCGGCCGCAGTTTGTTTTCTTTGGTTTTATTCTTCGATGCCTTTCCCGAATGGCGCGTCCTTACTTCCACGGTTTGTGTCTAGGCGTAAGCTTTGTTTGTTAGCACGACAGAAGAAACAGATCCAGATTCTCTTGACCGGTTTTGCTGTTGCGTGTTGGTAACGCCACCCTTTTTTTTTAGTGCTCTTCTTTGGAGCGACCAGCTCAGCTGAGCAACACTCGCTAAAATGTAAGAAATTAATGGAGCTAAAGAGAGGGGGCGAGAGGGGAAGTAAGAGGAGAGGCTTGAGTTGAAGAAAGGTGAAGAACTTCAAAACTGGTTCCACACGGGATGCGCGAATGGAGTGAACACTTCGCAGACCCAAGACACCAAAGTAGTTCGTGGTTCTTAGATATAGAGAACTTAGAAGATGCACAGCTACCCTAGAGGGTGGGTAGGGTGGTCGTGCTTTGGAATTATTTTTCTCTCCAGTTTTGTATCCCTCCCCACATTCTAAGCATGAAAGAGTAAGGGTAAGGTCGGACAGCAACAAGGTGGGCTAGCATCACACGCCAACGAGTTGATTGTACTCTGTGCAAATAATGACCTTGATTAGTTATGCTCTTTTTCTCCCCGAGCGGCGGCCCCGTGTTGGTTCGTTCGTTCGTTCGTTCGGTGGCGCTTGGAAACTGGAACCAGTGCTTGTGTGTATGGGAGTTGGCAAAAGAAACGAAGCATAGACAGGAACAGTGCATGGTGGAGGAGTGCGAAACGAGCACGGCAGAAAATGCATGCTCTAGCGCTATTTTGCTCCCGCTGGGTTGTTTCGTAGGAACGGTTTGGTGGCAAACCATCGGGGTCGGTACGCATCGTTATACCGAAATATTTTCATTCGCTTTTGCTGCCAACACACACACAGAGGCGCGCACTTGCCTGTCTCTGGAGAACCGACCTAGTGGGGAGGTTCGTCTGGAGAGTCTGAAGGCATGGATGGGTAGATGGGCTGCTGGGGGAACGGAGAACACGCGGGTTGTCTATGTATATAAACACGAAATATTAATGACCGTCTGGTCTGGTCCTGGTACGCTTCACCTACCTAGATGAAGCGCGCGTGTGGGGCTAGCTGATCACATTGGCCGTGGTTGAACTATTTCGTTTGACCATCATCGTTGGGTTGCCGTTGTCGAGGGTTTTGTTATTTAAGGTAATGAAATGACCATGTTACGCTTTGTGAAGGACACACTCGTCCTCGGGTGCAGCAGAAATGTACCCACCTTTGCAGACCATTATTCCCCAAAGATTATGATGCTTTCACTGCTGGCAACTGGCAGATATGTAAACGACGGCAACTTTGTAGAGAAGATGTTGTGCATGATGGAGTGAAATGAAAATGCGAGTGGAAAAAGAGGCCACCACCAAACCTTAAGCAGACTCCCTATATCGACCCAATGAACGGCCAATAAATTATCAACCTTTCGCTGCAAGTTGTATTGGGAAATGGAGATGCAAAAGTGCATCGATAATATACCCGTATAATCGCACTACTCTCCTTGCCCTGGTCAGATCTGCTCTCGCCATAATGGTGCAGCTGTGAAAAATCGTTCATCAATTCATCGGTGCACGTTTTCAGGACCCGTGAGCGGGGCACACCCTTACATGCGAAGAAAGCGTGTCCGGAGCAATACATCTGGACAGTCAAAATATGGTGGTGCGTCAGTAGGAGGACATACGGGATCGAGGGTACTACGAGAGTGGGAATATGAAGCACATACAGTGTTGAACATTTAAATGTGATCATCTATAAATGCCGGTGTGCTCATTTTATAGAGAAAAAAAACTTTAAATAATGTTATCGACAAATTAGAGTTGTAAGTACTGTATGAACTCTTGCAGTCAAACCAATACTTATGTGTGTGATGAAGGTATAAAACTACAATTTTACTTACTGTTTACTGTATTTTACAAAAGAACCTTTTATATTTACTATATGTAATATTATTAATTAGATAATTTATCTTTACCATCAGAAAATGGACATACTATTCTTCAATATATTTTTATTTTCATATCATAAAAGCTATGGCAATGGTTGTACAATGGTTTTAATTCACTGAACGCCACTGTACATACAGACCAGCGTGTGTAGACCGACCAGCATTAGTGTCAATTAGCGTCGCGTTGTTGACGTTCCCAAGCCTCAACCGCGAGTGTGAACAGTTTTGTGTTTCCTCCCGTTCGTTCGTTTTTCTACCCAACTCCCGGTGGTTACGGTTTGGACGCTTGGGCCGGGAGTGTCATCAAATCCAATATTGCTATGCCATGGGAATATTTCCAAGGACAGTTTATGTTATGACCGGCTAGACATGTTTGGATTGGAAAATGGAGAACGGCGATGGGATATGATCTCCTTGTTTAACTTGTAGCGGATATGATAAAAATGTACTCATTTAAGAACTGATATAACGAAAAGAAGTGATCTCTTGCGTTCCCATTTTTCTCTTTGTTTATTGAGGAAAAAAAAGTAAGAGTCACAACAAAACAAATGAACATTCGTTTGCATATAAAATCACTGCGCAAACGTTCGGTCGAAGACGCAAACGACGCAGATTTTTTGTTGTTGACTCCATCCGGTCTGTTTTTTTCTTTTACTGCCGGTTTCGTAGCTCTTCCAACAAGTCGCGGACCGTGGAATGAGCTCTTCTTTTTCGGTTTTGTTGGCTGAATGTAAGGGCCAACGGTACCTCCGGTGTGTGTATTGCTTTGTTACCGACATTCTGTGCTACGTCGTCCTCGCCCATCCTTGTAAAGTGTGTTCGTCATCAGCTGAACAGAAAATTAGTACCCGAGGCGAATTCGCACGGACGCACGCAAAGCAGAAAGCGAAGATATAGCAGACAGTTGACGCGCCGACGGTATGTTTATTTGCCTCCAATTGGTTTCTCGCGGGGGCAATAACCGGCAATAGTACCGCAGCGCGCAGTATTGGTGGATGTTTGACGAGACCTGGTTGTATGTCCTGGAATGTCTGACCTGCGCCAAAGTACACACGCGGCACATGTTTTGTTTTATTTTATAACTCTCCTTGCCCGTCTTGCCGCGCGAGGTTCTGACGAAGATGTCCTCATCGGGGCCAGAGTGTTCCATGGAAGTGAAGAATTTTTAAAAGTGCATACGTAAACAACAATGGCGAAGAGTGGTCCCCAACAGCAAAGCAAGGGTGGGTGAGAGTGATGAGTTCGCGCATCTTAATCTCAGACGCGAAAAAGGCCTCGACCTACCTACACCATGGTGTATTTAGGTGGATATTTTAAGAACCGAATGTACACAACCAACCAACCATCCGCCCGAAAACAACAACAGCACCAACAAAAAAGGAACTCCATTTATCTCACCACAGAAGTGAGATGGACTTGTTGGAAAAGAAAGCGTAAACAAAATGCAAATGCGCATTCATCCGTTCTTTCATTGCCAGGAGTGTTCCTCGAGCATGTGTCGATTTAAATGTTATCGTACGAAAGTGTGAAACATTATCCAGAAACATTAAGGTATTAGGAAAATAATGATGCTAATCGTAACTATCTTTTGACTTATTCCACAGGTCCCGCCACACTGCCAATGGTGTCGCAGAATGGAACGCCCCCGATAGCGATGCCGATGCAGGTACCCCACGGTCACATTATGCAACAGATCGTGGACGAAAATGGGACACTGCGACACGTCATCCTTTCGACCCAGCCTCCTGCGCCACTGCGGCAAGGGAATGTCCAGCATCATCTGCATCCGTCTCCATTTGTAAGTATGATGCGCACCGGAAATGTACATTTAATAAGCCAGATCTCCACTGTGCCTCTAACGGGAGCCATGGGTAACGTGGAAAGTTGGGACGTAGGTTCAATTCTCCTGAGCATGACTCACGGGGTCGGCTTCTCGCTAAAAGCTATAATAAATAGCTGGTGCTAACATTCATTCGCCTGGAAATTCACACATTTCTCAACCGATTCGTGTGCGGATCCGGCCCTTTCCGCGCAAAGGTGCATGGATTCGTGCTGATTTGTTGCTAATTTGTGGCACGTTCAAGTGTGTTTCGGACCGGGGGTGATCTGTTCCCGGTAAGCTTTTTAGCTCCGGTCGGACGCCATTAACGCACGAACACGCTAACTGCGTGTGTTGTTTAGTAGAATTTCTTCAAACCTGTCGAGAGTGCGTCATGCTTCGGCGATGCATGGATAAGCGAAGCAGGAAGTGTTACTTTGCCACAGTTTACTATTACTCATCAATTAAATCCATTCTTTTTCTAGCGCGCCTCCCAGAACATTGCGCATGTAATGATATGTATGTTTTCTCCAGCATTTATCGCGCGGTGGAACGGAATCGTTCAGCGTAGACAAAATATGTTCCGCGCCGGTGCGCGAATGAATGGCATTTCAAGGAATGGCGGCCGTGTACGGATGCTATACTTAGAACATGTACTCCGATGCTCTGTGTGGAGAGTACCGCAACAAAAAGATCAAACTGCATCATCGTCCGTTGTATCTGCAGAGATGAAACGCAAGCAAATCTATCAATCGTCAATAGCCGGACAAGAGTCGGTCTTTCGTACTGCAGGCTGGGTCATAAAAGTCGTCCGTGAAATACACGCCCTCCTCGTCTAGATGTGTTTCCAACGGCTAATGATTTCCGCATGTGCCGCGGTACGCCTTTCATGCGCGATTGGGTTGAAAAGAGACACAACGCAAATCAAAACCACTGCTTCTTTAATTCCTATCTTAGCAGAAGGTGACGGGAGGAGCGTTTTGCAGAAGGCAAACTAATTAAACCCTATCCACGGTGCCAAAAAAACGAAAAAAATGCCTCTCCAGGCTATTACACGGTTGATGATCGCTAAAAAGTGGCCATAAAAAGGAGCACAAATATAGTTTTATGATAAGCTATAAATGTTATTCATACACTTATAGGCGACGTGGGGTGCTCAAGGGGTTTAATGGCATGAGAACACGGAGAACCTGACTTTACTGTAAGTTTAATCTTGTGTTATATGTTTTGTGCTTTTAAAAACATTTTGTGTGAGTTCTGAGAAAGAGATGAGCCTAACGAAATGATCCAGGTTTAACGAAACAGGAATTGATTTATACATCATCTCCAGCTTCTTCGGCTCGCTAGTGTTTGGCCCCACTAACGGTATAGTAGCCCTTTGCAACTATTCAACAGCGGAACTGGCAAGAGCTGGACGAGAAAACGTGTCTTATATCTCAACACATGCGGTGAGTGGCAGTTTTCTCGGGCTCTATTTCTAGTCCACGCCGGATCTCGGAAGGCCGCCGTGACAGGTCGGGAAGCAACAGGGGGAGGAAGTGTTGCTTCCGGATTTGATCAGATTATGATTGAAACAGGCAGTGGCTGAGCATGCATGCTCATGTATGTGCGCGCACGTCATTTACGCCGCAACCAGATGCCGGAACACACAGTCCTTCCGTGCCCGTGCGCGCTGGTGTTGTGATTGTTAGAAAATATATCAAGCGTAATGAGCAGCGCGTTAGAGACACTCTGCTGCAGCTCTCTGCCCACACTGGCAGTACTTTCATCCATAGTGTTAGGCAGCGAATAAAAAAGAGTCTCACCATGACCATCACCCCCAAGGGGGGGGGATAAAGCGGAGAAATGGCATGAGCGGGTTGTGGAAAAATATGAACAATTATAATCGACAACGGAATTGTTGCCCGTGTCGTGTATGTGAGCAACAACCGCAGCAGCAGCAGCAGCAGCAGCTGTGTCTGTCGCCACGGAATAGACGACGGGCACCCACGGGTCACGCTACACAACGCAACAAAACATTGTCGTCGCATCGCGTTGATGTACGCGCGGTAATTGGTGCCCATCATTGGTGCAATGAAAAGCACACTTGGGTGGTTTTATTTTTTTACTTCACCCTAATGATGGATGTCGTCGCTGTCGATTGTGTCGAACATGCGTTTGACCGATGCCTGTACGAAAGTGTGTTACCAATGAGCATTTGGGTCGTCCGAACTCTACTAGCTGTGGTTATGAGCAGCTCTACGACAACTACTGGAAATGCATGCAGCGACCGAGAGAAATGATGAAATATGATCAAAAGAAAGATCACGTCAGCTTGAGGTCATGGAGCTGAAGCTTTAGCCTTTTATCTCGAAATGTCAACGTGGCATGTGTTTGTTGCACGGTGGCTTTACTGCAAAGCGAAAGTCACAAGGTTACTTAATCCACCTTCATCAGCACTCCAAACACTGGCATCTCGTTGAGATTGAATACCCCGAAAAAAAAAGTATACAGACGTGATTAACCCCAAAAAATGTTAAACAAGCACCTTCCTCCACCCAGTGGAGCTGTAAAACCTTCCTTCCTCCGGAACGCATCACCAGGCGAAAGGTACGTCCAGTGCAAAATGTCAAATGCTGATGAATGTGGCCTATTGCGCAGCGCAAAATTCGCGGTAAACACTGAAAACGCGCACCGGTGATCACAGAACTGAGAGCTACACGAAATTGCATTTTTGTGGCTTCACCACAGCACACTCTCAAGGTCGTATCGAACGTCCGAATAATCTAATGTTGGTGGTTGGACCACAGGCTTTTAACAGTGTGAATAGTGTGTGGTCTCCGACATCTCCCCAACGCCTCTTCCGTAAAGTAATCTAGGTTCCGGTAGTGGATTGGATTGTTTTTTGTTTGTTTTAGAAATTTTTAATTGAAGTACCCGTTCCGGACGGGGAATGTTGTGCAAAATTCAATCCACGGGAAGCCGGATGGTGGGCCAGACAATGGACCCCTGGAAGGAATCGGATCCGCCCCCGCTGGAGACCAAACAGATGGAATGGGAACCATCGCCCGGCAACATCCGGTTGCCGGTTGAAGAAACGCCAAAATTGCGTTTGTCACCCCCAGTTTTTCCACCAATTTTTCCATGAGCAAGTGTGTGCGAGTTTGTGGAGCGGGGTTAAGCATTTTAAATCGATGCTTTGCATGCTTCGAGAAGGCCAACCGGGTAAAATTGTACAATGGATGAAGAGATTGGGTCATAGAGAGTGAGAGAGGGAGAGCTTGAGTTGCAATGCTTTGTGCTTGTAGGTTGTGCAACCACCAAAACAGTAAAGAGACAAATGATCTGAAATTAAAATTCGGGTGACAATTTTCAAACCGTGCTGAGAATGGCCAACATTGGGCATGAGCGAGAAAAAAGTAGGGGCCTTGGGTTGAGTTGGGTTGGGTGTATGTCTGTGTGCAGTTGCGATCAATGACGTTGCAATTTCCCTGCCACGCATGTTTTTGGCTTTTCTTTCCCAAATCATCCTCTGCTGGGTGTAGTGGCGGAACAACGCCACTTCGCACCGAGTGCGACGTGTCGATGTGCAATTTTCGGTCGGTTATTGGCCTTCTGGATTGGTGACGGTAGCTGTTTTCTTCTCGCCAGTGTTGCTTTATGGGTCGCTGAATGTTTTGTGTTGGTTGCATGTGGTATTGAAGCCGGCTTTGGAGCCTCAGTTCCATACCCATCATCCAAAATAGCTTCAGTAAAAAGCTTTGCGTGGGGCGCGAGCGACAGAGAGTGAGGAAAACTACTGGAACTAATTTGCTAACCCTTGCTTCCGGCCCATTCACCGGCGTGCTCCCGCTCTGTGCTCAACCGCCAATTTGTCCATCCGTGTACTAGCTTGTGGATGTGATGTGGTATCGGCAAAGTTTATCTCACTTCCGCCATTTGTGAGTGCGAGGTGACACGCGGATTCGGGAAAAAAGTAGCGAAACGAAAATTGGCTACCACGAATTAGCTGAGCGACTATTTTATCATCGCCCAAACGGGTTCCACTCCGTAGAATAGGGCAATCGAGAGTACTAAATTAATGTATACTCAACCCGAAAGATAAAAAGTATGAATTTGTGTGTAATCACGCACTTGTAGCCACATCTTCGAGAGTTCTTGGAAAAAGGTTCGCGATAATTGTATAATACCTTGAAGAATAAACACTGATTCTTTCGCAGAAGCTAAAAGACGTGTTTCTTATCTAAGCCCAAACAGAACAACATAGACCTATTCATGTAGGTGTGGGTTAAGTAACACAATTCAGACGCCATCAGCAAGAAGAGTATAATGAGAAGCATAAAGTCACTCATTCAAGACGTTGAAATAAACGTTGCAAATAAATCCTACCGTCATCAGTGGTGTCATAAACCGGCCTTTTCTTGGCGTGGTAGGTTCCATTACAGGCGGATATATGAGACAACAACAAAGCTTTAAAGCCGTGGTTCCGTGGTCTACAAATCTTACTGACACGCCACTTCCTGTGGGACAACAATTTTCTTCTCGAGTACAACACCATCACCTGATGGGGGGTACGGCTCTGTTGCTATTAACTGTTTGCTGTTTAAGTTGTGGTCAAACAGTAAACGGGAACCTCGCCAAGCCTCCGCAGTGAAGGTTTCCAAGTGAAGCTAAGCTAATGTGTGTGACGATTTGCCGGTTGTTATTTCATACCAGCGAGTATTTGGTAGTGGCGGATGGTTGATAACAGCACAGAACCGACCGTTCGTTATTTGGCTTCGTTTTTCGATTATCAGCCAACGCTGCCACGTACACGAACGCGTATGACGCTCGTCGTATATGTTATTGACCGTACCAATAGTACGGCAAATCGTCAGCACGATTGGACACAAATTAAGGCTTACGTGGCGATTTTCCATCGTTTGGGCTCTGGGCCCGTGTCTCATTCGAATGACTGATACAAATGTGAGTAGTGTGTAAATGTGTGTATGCTGTTGTTGCAGTTATATGCCACCTGAAACAACCTTTTTTGAGGCTAATGACTGAAGTGCGCTGGGATGGAATGAGTAGCGAGAAAGAGAGAAAGCATCTTACCGGTGGAGAAGCTAGGCTAACATGTTGTGCATTTAGTCGAAACGTACGGCTCTATGTGAGCAAGACGCATTTACTGTATCGACGTGTCATTTGCTGTTAGGACCAAATCTATCAGTCTTGTGATATCGAACACATCAAAACATACGATTTATTTTCTAGGCCCTATGCTTAGTGAGTTTTGCAAGTGTTTTAACTTGAAATGGAACCATCACGCAAACCTGCCAACGTGGCAAGAATAGTGCTAACGGTATGTGTAGAGGCGTCTAAAAAACAAATCAATTGTTGTGGTGTGGATCTTTTATTAGTTTCGTTTCATTTGCGTAGTATTACATAGTGTTTTTGGTTTTGTTTGCACGCTGTTACAGATAAATGGTACCACAGCACCATATTTCAACCCGATCTCCGCCACCTACCCAGCGGTACCTGGTGCCGGTGCACCACAAATGTATCCACCACAGCTCATTGGGGCGAACGGAGCAAATGTGGGTGGAACGGGTGCAGGAGCTGGTGTCGGCGGAAACCACGGGCTTCATCCGCCGCAAGGGAACGTGCCACACTCACCATCGCCTCCACATACGAACACCAGCTATCACAAGGATGAACGAGCCCAGCGGCAGCACTCGAAGCTGCATCGAAAGTTAGACCAGAAGCAACGAGAATTGAGTAAGAACGTTCACCGAAAGGAATGAATTCCAGGAAAAGCAGTCACTAAACGTTCGTCATGTTTTGTTCTTTTGTTTTTAGACGCATCAGCAACGACGCCGATCAATTCACCTCGAAAACATGCCGAACTGAATGGGAGCGGTGGTGGCAGGAAGTCACACGCTCCACACCATTTGCTGCCTAATCACATGAACCACCGCAATGGCACAGCAGCTGTTGCGATTACCACACTGTTGGTCACCTCCGAGGAGGAAACGTCAAGTGCACCGGATGAGGAGGATGACAACACGCAGTCCATCATAGTGGAACACCTGAGCTCGGTACCGTCGCCGCAGGTGACCGAAATTACGCCCCGTACGGCGCTGTTGCAATGGTCGCCTCCAACCCCGGTACCGGTACAGCAGGTACCGGCGGGTCCTGTCCCGGGTGTCCCTCCTCCACCTATTCCCGGTACCTTGGAACCGTTGCCCTTCAATGTGCAGGATCTGCGCTATGAGGTGCTGTTGAGCGATCACGGAAAGGAGAACAAGTATAAGAGCATTTTCAAGGGTTCGTCGCTATCGTGCAAGGTGCAGGATCTGCGACCGGGCCAGGAGTATACGGTTCGGTTACAGGTTTATCTAGATCAGCTGCACGGCTCACCGACGGAACCGACGGTGTTCAATACGCCATGCTGCGAACCGGATGTACCGGCACAGCCCAAACTAATAGCTCGCACCAAGAACTCGCTTCAGCTGCGTTGGAACGCACCGTCGGACAATGGTTCACACATTATCCATTACATTCTTGAGTATGACAACGGAAAGGGCGGTGGAATGATGCAGCAACAGCAGCAGCAACAATCGATGGGCTACGAGTTTATTGAAGTGTGCAAAACGAAGGGTAAGCAGTTCCAAGTCAACAAGCTACAACCCTCCACGTACTATGCTTTCCGGCTAGCGGCGGTGAATGAGTGCGGTCGTAGTGGCTATTCCGATCTGGTCAAATATAGCACGGTCGGTAACGCACCGCTACAGCCCGCACCGCCAACGTTGCGGCATGCGACGGCAACTACGTTGAAGCTGGCCTGGCAGCGTCGATCACCCTGCGAGGAGTACACGCTACAGATGAACGATGACCAGGGCTACGGCTATCGAAACGTCTACAACGGCATGGATACGCTGTACGAGTGTAGCGGATTGAGACGTGCATCAACATTCCAGTTTAGATTAAGGGCTGAGAACGATAATGGTCGGGGACTGTGGAGTGAGGAGGTTGTTTTCCAGACGCTACCCACATGTCCGGGCCGGCCAACCAAACCTCAGGTGAAGGGGAAGATCCATGCCAACGGCTTCAAAGTGAAATGGGATCCACCGCACGATACGGGTGGTGCGGAAATTTCGCTGTACCATCTGGAGATCAGTTCCGGTGCGTCGTACGATCGCGTGTACAGTGGCAAAGAATCGGAAGCAACGATCGATCGGTTGAACCCCGGCACGGCGTACCAGATCCGGGTGTTGTGCGAAGGACCCGGCGGTATTAGCAATTTTTCTGAGCCGTGTCTTGTAACGACGGAACCAGTAACACCCGGCCCTCCACAGAAACCGTACTGCAAGTCACCGCCGACGCCGTATGCCGCTTGTCTCGGTTGGGAGAAACCAGACTACAACGGTGGTTCGCCTGTGCTAGAGTACGAAATGGAAGTGGAAACGGTTAGTACGAAGGTACGTAGCGCGGTATACCGAGGAAAGGAGATGTTCTGTGTTGCGAAGGATTTACTGCCTGGTGAACAATACACTGTGCAGGTGCGCGCACTGAACCGCATCGGTGCGGGTCCATGGTCGGAGGAGTTCACCTTCACGGCGGGAGCAGCTCCACCCGAGTCGCCTCGCGACCTATCTATCGTCCTGAAGTCGCCAACGCATTTAACTGTGATGTGGGCCGAGCCGCACAGCAACGGGTCACCGATAAGCGAATACATTCTTCAATCCAGTGCCGATTCCAACGTATCGCCAGCGGCGGATGATCATGCCACCGGTGGCAGCAGCAGTGACAACTACCAGACGGTTTACCGTGGTGCGCACCGTTCCGCCGATGTGCGCAACCTTCATCCCCACTCACGGTACCACTTCCGAGTATGTGCACTGAATGCGGCCGGCTGCTCGCGTTACTCGGTATCGATCGCGCAGCAGATGCCAGCGGCACCACCGAATGCACCTACCATCGGGGGACAGAAGATCACGGCCAAGAGCATACTTATTAGCTGGCAGACACCGCATGATAACGGTTCGCCGGTAACGCAGTACAACATCGAGTGTGGCGATCGTTTGATCGCGACGGACGCTCAGAGTGCCAGTGCAGCCGCTGTCGCAGCTACCTCGCCCGACCACCATCACCACCACCACCCATCTGCCGGATACCCAGTCGCCGAAGAGTACGACGATGGAGCAGAGTCCGACGAAGAGGAGGAGGAGGAAGCTTCCATCGGAAGTGTCGCGTCAACAGACGCGGAAGATGAACCATCACCACCATCACCGGCAACGGTTGCAGCGAATTTAGTAGATAGCAAATTAGGCAAAGTAGCAGCATCCGCAGCGGCGGCATCCGTCCCAGCGGGAAGTCCAGCGCACTCTACCAAGAGTGGTTCCAGTGGTACGAAATCGCACAATGCATCTGCAACCACGGTGACGGCCGGTGGTCGTTCGAGTAGCAGCAACATGCTGTTGATCAGTGATCTGCACCCGGAGACGACCTATAAGCTGCGCATACAGGCGGTGAACAGCATCGGTACGGGGCCGTTCTCGAGCTACATCAAGTTCACGACATCTCCTTTGCCACCGAAACCACCGAAGCTGGAATGTGCCCAGGCGGGCTATGCGCACCTGAAGCTGCGTTGGGGCGAAGGCAAAAATCTCGATCTGGCACGATACTATGTCGAGATGGAAAACAGACGAACGGGAGAGTTTCACAATGTGTACACTGGCACGCGCAACACGTGCAAGGTGATCCGGCTTAACGAGCTCACGAGCTACACGTTCCGGATATGCGTCGAAACACGACACGCCGGCCGGGGAGAGTTTTCGGACGGGTTCAGTTTCATGACAGCCATGGCTGCACCGAACAGCATCAAGGCACCGCGCGTATGTGTCGATCCGGCCGCAGCTGCAGCCGCTGCTGCTGGCTCCAGTAACGCTGGTAGTGGTACGTACGATCCCACCAGGCACGGTTCACTAACGATCGAGTGGCAAACGAGCCGCAACAACCCGTTCGTCGATCCGATCGAGTACATACTGCAGATGGCCAAAGCTAGGGACCAAGAATTTCAACAGGTATGTAAAATGTATCTAATCATGCATCTTGTTCAATCTTTGAATCGAATGAATTGCTTTTGAAACTTGATCATATTTGACCCGATTCAAACGAAACTCGTTTTGCTTTTTGTTCCAGGCTTACCGTGGACCCGAAACGCGCTTTACTGTGCAGAATCTGCAGCATGGCGTAAGCTACGCATTCAAGGTATGTCCGGTACGTGTGCGCCAGAATGGAGAGCATGTGAATGGATCGTTCTCACCGGTAATGAACCATCATCTGGCCGCGAATGTGCCTCGCACGAGTGCAAATGCGACCCGATCCGGCCATGGTACCGATGACGTCGATGGACGCGCAATGTTCCAGGGTAATGTGGTCAACAGTCGGGGTGAGTTGGTACTGACGAAAGCGTCCGCCGGCGCTGGTCTTCTGCTGTCCGGCACGAACGGCTACGGTCCGGATGCCGATGGACATCATCACGGATCACGAAGTGATTCCGTCGCATCGACGACGCTGCAACAGTTGCAGCAGTTCTTCGAGCCGGACTCGAGCAAAGCGGTCGTTTGTGTGGTTGTGTTCTTCCTACTTTCCATCATTGTTGCGGCTTTCCTGAAGTAAATGATCGATTTGCGGATCGATTTGGCGATCTAGAAAAGAAAAGAAGAAGAAAACCAGAGCCTCACATCTCCGCTCTCACCCCCTAATGCGCTCTGCTGTGTAATTGTGTTGTCCTCGATGTTGTTATCTGTCCGCCGCAGGGATGTCGCTTCATATGTCTAACAAATGTAGCTAAAGTAAACTTGGCCTACGCACCAAGACGCAGAATGACATTCTGTGCAAAGAAAAAAAAAAAAACCTATCGAAACGATCGAACAAGCGTTGAAACTGAAGAGCGTTTAAAAAGGCTGGTTGCAGTGCAAGGTTATATAAATACATAATGATATAACATATACAAAACATAAAGAAAATCATGTGATGTGCGCACACTAACCTATACTTTATGCAATTATTAGTCTACTCACAATCAAAAACATGTATGTTGCATTAATACAAAACACAGAAACACAGACGAAACTTACCGAGCGGGATCGAACAAACCGATTGCACCAGAAACATAAACCAGAACGAAAAAGCAAAAACAATCCAGTCAATCTAAAAACCACCAATAGAGAAAATCCGCCTCCTGTTGGAGTTGATGGAGGGAAAAGATATAAGTTTCCCATTCAGTAAATCACGTACACGCTTTAATCAAAACCATTTTCTCTTAGAGCTCCTCGTAAGTTTGCTAGGGATGATCGTTTTGCTGAATAGAGTGCAATCGCATACGGAAGGAACAGCTGTGTTATGTTTTGGGGACCGCACGTTAGGCCTCTTTTGAGATCGCCTATTGTTTATCGAATGTGGAAAACGAACGATGAAGTAAATAGCTAATCGACAAATATCAAATCAACAGGCCCGAAACAAAAACAAAGTGTCCGGATAGTAACTCCACACGTTGAGCGTTACATTTGCTATATTGTTTATATTGCCCTTTTTGCGTATTTTAATTTTTTGGGGAATGTTTTATATTGCATGTTTTGTATTTGTGCTTGTGCTCGGGACGTGAGGAAGAAAAATATCGTGTTAATTAGGGAGCTATTCTCCTTGCGTTCATGTTACACCGTGTACTACATGCTATTATACTGCTAAACCGATTTTATTTCGTTTCTGCTATTGTCGTGGCAGAATCAATCTACACATTCTAATAGGCATTCTACTGTTGCGTGCTTGTTGCACAAAAAGCAATGATCCGTACGCTCGGACGAAGAAACACAAATAAGTATTATTAATGGTAGTGACTGTATGCGTCCCATCTCGTGTGTAAACTGCATAGCAGAACGAAGCGCACAGTTGGTGGTGGGCGCGTGTCAGTGCGAAGAAGAAGCAAATCCGTGAACCTCATTCTCTCATACAAACGAAAAAAGGAAAAAAGAAAGAAACGAATAGCCTACATCCTGCAATCCATAATCTCTTCAACAATTTTTAGTACATAAGCATAACACCACAGCTGGGAGAGGGTGTTGTGTATCGAATGATGCACTGGCGGAATGTAACTACCCATACACTATGATGTACACACGCGTTCTCAAGCAAGCAAACGAAAAAAAAGTCCACCGCAGGTATTAGAACAAAAAACAAAACACCGACACCGAAATTTAACAAAGAAGCAAGGTTTTCCCTCCAACGTTCTACACAGTACCCCTGACCCTTCAACCCAATCTCGCGGGTCCAATAAACCGGAACGAACGCATTCCATTTGAGCAAGGAACTGTAGCTGTACCCACGCACACATGTATGTGTTAACCTCCATGTATTTGTTTTAGCCCTATGTGTCCTACCGTATCAAAATTACATACTTTAGTCAGTTAGTGGAAGAGAAAAGAAAATCAAAAAACAAACCCTTGCGGAGGAAATCGGTAGCAATGTATTAGTAGTATCGAAGAAATTCCGTTTGTTAATTCAAAAGTTCGTAAAGAGAAAGTAATAGGCGTGTGCTGGCAAAAACAAAAGTGCAAGGAAAACATGTACTTAAGCTATCGATTTGTGTTTTTTTTAGTCATCAGTTTTCTTACTGTCTCTCTTTCATTTTCCCTCCAAGGGTTTTCTTTAAACCTACGCGAGTCACTGATTATTTCTTCAGCTGTTCTTGATGATTAAGAAACAAGGGAAAAACATACCAGGATTTCAGTTCCGATAGCGTCGATAGGATGTCTTCCATAAGGCATGATTCACCCACAATTGGAATATTTTAAGCTTCCTGCTTCCGTTTTGTGTATAGCGTAGCTAAAGCACTATCTGTAAGTGTGTAGTAGTGCATGAATAAGGACAATGACGGCTGTTCCCAGCAATCCTAACGATAATGGTGCAAAAGCATTTTCAAACAGTTTCGGTTTCGGACGATAGATAGGGAGAGAGAGAGAGAGATCAAGAAAAACGAGTGCAGTTTATTAGTTTTCGTTTAGTAGCAAATGGGTATATGTTTTGCAAAATGTGCAATTTTATTTAAATTTATTACGTAGCCAATTTCGTTCCTCTGTTGCAATTACCAACCACGTACGTAGCGTTAGGGGAGTGAGTAGTTTTGTTTTGCTTTCTTTTTTGTTGTCTGCTCGAAACAGTTTATTTTTGTTTTATTTATAGAGTTATAGCGGTATTCGACATTGAAGCGGGTTTTACTCCTTGTATTCCAACACTACTCAAATGGTGCATTTTGATTTTTGTGGTAAATTATTTCATTTCGGTTAGACGATAACAACAACAGAATGTGCGCATTTTGCTTATGTTTGGGTGTTTGGCAGTCAGAAAAAAAAAGATTATAAAATGAGCGCAATCGCAAACAAGCGAGTTAGGTTTAAGAAGGAGATGGCTAGCAAAAACACTGGAAAAGAATGGCTTTAATTATTGGAATTTAAATAGAAAAAAAAAGAAAACATAACAAAATGCCCCACAGAGATGGGTGCGCCAATCAGCAGGTAGCGAATGGTGGATAAAAGGAGATAGAAAGGCAAGGAATTTATCTACACAATTAAACGACACAGTTTGGACATATACTGAAAATGAAGAACGTCAGCAAACTGAACGTAATATAAACACAGCAGAAAACGGCACAATGTATACACATGCAAACACATGCAAAATCTAATCAAAGTATATTGTTAAATGTTTTCTTTAAGAAGCACTTAAGCTAAGTGTGTTTGTGAGAGGCAAGGGAAGAACAAACAGCAAAGCAAGCACATTGGGAAAAGAGAGAAATTCACCGCGAAAATCACATTATATACGAGACTGCAGAAATCGAACGCGTATGTATGTGTGTTTGTGTGATTGTATGTGAAAAATGTAACAAAAAAAAAACAAAAAGGTGAAACATTTTAGTGGGGAAACCAAGCAACTATTTGTGGATATTGTAAAACATGGCGCCTAAAAAAAACATAACAAAACACATTACATAGAAAAAAACAGAAGAGAAAATTAACAAAAAAAAACAACACACAGTGTAAAAGAAGATAGGAAAAAGAGAGCAAAATTGTTTTATGTTTGTGTTTTGGTTACTATTTTGTTACAAGAGAAGCAAAACAAACAAAAAAGAAATATTGTAAATATTAAGCGCATGATTTAGGTATGATTTTAAAGGCATTGTTTCTGCGAAACGGCAACAAAACAAAAGAACATGGCACACGCACCTTTTTTTCCCACCACAACACGCCCCCCTCCCTCCACCTGGTGAAGGTTTGGTTGAGTGGAATTTTTCTAAATTGCAAGCAAAAATAGGAAAAAAAACCTTATTTTGCTGCTATTACCAGTACTATTACTACTACTACTGCTGCTACGACTACGCTACTACTATTACGGGGATATAGATCAGGTTTCTACTTATGCTGGTACCAGTCGAGAATGATATGTAAATGGATAGGCAAATTCTGGCACGCGCCACATACAGACGTACACACACACACGCTCACATACCTCTTCACCGGGATGGTGTGTACTGGTCAGGGATAGGATTTCTTACCACCAGGGCAGAGATGGAACCGAACAACGCAAACATAGGATGTATAGGTATTAGAACGAATTGATTGTAGCTACAGTGCTTTGTTAATTGAACCTTAAAAGGAAGGAAGTAATTTACTTGTTGTGAAGTCTTTGTTACGTTAACGCATGAATTGAAGAACAAAAATGGGATGTTTGTGTGCGTGTGGTGCAAAGGGATTGTATGCAATTTGTTAGCATGTGTGAAGGGGGTTGAAGGATGGAGGAATGATTAGATAAGGCCTGCAAGAATAATAAGAAAGGGAAGGAGGGTATGTGCTTCCAGAAGAAGAGAAACAGGGCCAGGAAGGGGAGGGGGGGATAGCAGCAGCAGTAGGATGTGGAAGGGGACCGCACTAGACGAAACTGATGGATTGATTGATGGATCATTTTTATATGCATATTTTTATCTCACTTTTAGCAGTATAAACTATCGATTGAATGCTGAGTTGTTTATTACCTTTTTTGTACTATTTTAACTATTTAACTTTTTTTTTACCGTGCGTAAGAAGGAAAACAAACATACAAAAAGAGAACAAAAGATAAAAAAGAAATAAAAAAACACACACAAGCACACACTGCTTTTGATGAGCAAACAAATGAGCAAAAGCCGGAAGCGAAATGCAAGGCAATACGGTGGGCCGGAAGGAAATATTAGGGAAATTTAATTGAATGAATGAATGAATTGAAAATAGTAAAAGAAGGATAGAGAGAGAGAGAGAGAAAGAGAGAGAGAGTGGGAAATGGAGTGCAAGGACGAATTGAATGATAGCTCCAACCTTCGTCTCCTCTGACCCTCCAACCCCTCTGAAAGGGGGTGGTCCATGTGGGAGGAGTGAAGGTTTGTACAAAGTGAAGTTTTGTTTGTTTTGCGAGCATGAGTTATTGCGACATTGTGAATGTCCTAGGGAACGGTTTGGTGGGATGTGATGTGAGAAGCACGGTAGGAAACCGCCGGAAGGAACGGGTAGGGTTAAGGCAACAACATAAAACAAAAACAAAAAAACAATGGGCTTTGAGCAAGAACATACAAAACAAAACAGAGCCTGTGTTTGCTTTTGCTGTAGGTAAAATCAAATTCAACAAAATGGACATACACACGGACGGAGACCTATAACCCATTACATCCAACTACTACAAGTACTACCTACCTATTAGTGCTGCTACAAGCGCATGTGTGTAATGTGTAACAATTACTAAGAGAGTCGAAAATGAGGAGAGGAACATGGAAAGAAGGAAACATTGCGCATAAACAAATACAGAAACAAGCAAACATAAGGAAAAGAACAATGGACGCGCGCGACTAAAAGGTAAAACCCATACAACAAAACAATGTAAACATAAGGTGGGGAAATGGATTACAACACACCACACAACA
>AXCM01004435.1:0-20764 GCA_000473375.1 Anopheles culicifacies | reverse complement strand
GCGTTCCTTTTTATTTCCGTCGATGAGTGCGTGGTGCATAATTGAGCGAGCAACAATTTATTTAAGCATGCTCCTTATGGAATGTTTCTGATTAATTATGCTCAGAACAATGTTTTAACGCTGATGAATGCATACGGGGTTTTTTTTTGTAATGGAATCGATATTTCTTTTGTTTAAGAATGTTTCATTTTGAAAGATATAGAAGCATTTAAGGAACTAGGCGTGGTCCATCAATTACGTAACGCTCGAAGGGGGGGGGGGGGGGGGGTTTCTGTAGCGTTATGTTTTGTTACAGGGAGGGGAGAGGGGGTCCACTTTGTGTTGCGTAACATAAATTAAACATATGCCATCAACCTTGGTGAGTATTGCGCTCTTATTTCTTGATATATATTGAAAGGTAACCCGTACAAACTTGGAATTTATATAATGCCAGGACAAATATGTATGCGCCATTTTGTGCAGAAAAATATTTGAAATATTTTTTTGGTCCAAATGTCCGAAATGACCTGTAAAGGATAGGCATACATTGCGTGTGAGCTATGTTTTCGATTGTAAAGCTTAAATCTTTTGATTTACTCGTCGTATTCTTCTTTTGCATGGTTTTACGACCTTTGAGGCCATCTATTGAACGAGTTAATAGTCTTTTTGTTTTCACTTTTTATTTGACTGACTAATCTCCAAATTGAATGAATAACAATCAATTTTTTGTCATTAATATCATCTATTTTCCGTCCGTTCAATAAAATTGAGAATAGTATTATAACACTTTTAGCAGTTCAAACTTGTTCACGAAACGCATAGAAACTATAGATGGGAATAACTACTCTTTTTTGTGAGTTTTCTCAGAGTGAATAAGTTGTTATTCGGAGTTAACCACGTTCAACTACTTTCAACAGGGCTTTGCTCGTTTTCTCTAGCTCTTTAAATTTGACAAATTAAGAATTCCAGTTCGTGTTCCGGAATGCTTTATACTTGCCGGGTTTTTTTTTTGTATTTGTTGCGGAAAAAAATAAAGTAGGGAGGGAGGAGTTCGATGTTGCGTAATCTCTTTTTTGAGGGAGTGGGAGTCGAAAAATGCCAATTTTAGCGTTACGTAATAAATGGATGGCTCCCTATGAAACTTGTTTACATATGAAATGGTATGGTAGTTTCTTGTAATGCTTCGAAAATATCTTCCAACGCCCTAAAACAGGAGAGGAGTTGATTTTTGCAGAGTAAATAGAAACATAAACAGACCAAAAAATATACAATTACTACATTTCCATACAACATACAACAGATAACACATAAATGAATGTCACTATAACCCAATGGTCGGCAAAGTATTTTTAAGCTAAAAATTAAATTTCATGAGATTGAGACCAACCAAAAAATTAGTCAAAAACATTTGAACATTGTTATTTTCTTTAAGTAATAAAAAAAATTCAAAAATTATGTGAAATGACCAACATCAATCAACACAAATGAATTATAGAGTATTATATCTCCTAAGCCTGTGTTGGCTGAGTTTCCAAACAAAAATTTTTAACCAGTGTCTAGAATTTATACGACATATTCTCGATTAGACAATGTAACTCACAGCATTTTAACAATATTTGATATGAAATATATGCGGAAGAAAACTCATCGATTACGATTTTAGTTCAGCAAACAGTTTTACCAGAATTACAAACTAATCAGAAAGAATTCTGTGAAACTTTTAAAAACCTGTTCAATTTCACATCATTAATGCAAGTGTTGGTTGGACGTGAAACCATATTAAAGACTACTTTATAGCATTGGAAATAGAATATACAAACTTTGCTAGGAAAGTAGAGGCCGAAAGAGATTGGGTGTGGTCGAAAATTAGCGAATATCGCAACAACGAACGATCCGTATGTCGACGGAAAGTTATGTCCACTGGAGGGAATGCTGATCATTCGATGCTAGTCTAATTTGTGTCGACATGCGGTTAAACCGTTAACTGCCGTATACAAACTTTTTTTTTAGCCACCATACAGTGCTTCGGCAACATAATTCCTTCTTATTATTAGCGTGAAACCTTGCTGGGAAGCGTTTTCCATCGAAAATCAACAGTAGCGCAGTGGAAACAAATCTTGGATCAGCTTTTTCTTGGTAGCAATCGGTAAAGCTACCACGGACCACCACAATGTCACAAACCAAAACGGGACCGGGTGGGGGTTGCTCGTGAGCGTAAAATTAATGTATTTTCTTCTCCAGTGGGCTCGCACCGTTCTTGTGACTTCTATAATTGAATAGCCACTTTGGGGGTAATAAAACAGACAAGCTCACGTAAGTTCGCTTGCGTATCGGTCATAAATCTCGCCCCCATCGGTCGGGGTGTTTGCTCGGCGGTGTCAAGAGGCAAAAGTCGCTACTTTGGTTGAGCTCACATCCACCCGCTTCACCGAATCGGATCCGGGTTTTGGTACTCCGTAAAGCCTGCGGTTCGATCGTTCCGTTCCGTACCAGGGGGAAACAACGAGGTGATGGTTTTATCGGTCCCTCACAAGGGCGGCGGCTGATTCGCAAGAGTTTTTGTAAAATATCGTACGTTTCAATAAGCTGTTAAGGTGGATACGGGCAGATTGCATGCGGTTTTACAGCGAGCAGGGACGATAAATTTTCCGTTCAGTTTGCGTTTGTTTGCGTGAACGGTTTGGCGGAGCAAGTAAAGGTAAAGGAAAATGAGATAGTTAAATATATTGTGACTGTAGATATCGAAAGGCACTGTTGAAAAGGTCTAATTTAATGATTTGGTAAGACACTTCTCATTTTGCTTCCAATCGTGAACATATTCCAATTGTTCTCTCTTCTTTTGTTACGGTGAGCCGTTAAGGGCTCTTACAATTTTCTTTTGACGGTTGATCGAGTCCTATTAATGATTTCTTGTGCACAGGGATCCTCCTGATATGTGGTAAAAGTAGGCTTGAGCTTGCGACCATTTCTCTTTAATAATTTTATTTAATAAAATTAGGTAAGCTTTTCCATTATCATGAACAACTGGGCGTCTCCATTACCCAACCGGCAGAAAATTTAAATTAGTTTGATTTAGTTTTTATTACAAAAACTGCAAATAGAACTAGATTTCTGTGGCCAAAGCAGAAAGAATAAATAAATACTGGTTTAGAATTTTCGAAAATTGCGCCTGAAACTATTTTTGAATGGCTTTTCTTTTCGCAATTTTGTGCAAATCTGCATTAAATCTTGTTCCAGAGAAAATATGCCAAGACGGATCATCAAAATGAATAATATGATTGTTTGCCATTGATAATCATTTTTAGCAGCTGGTGAAAGGACAAAATATCGTTCAAACAACATCATCTCTGTCCAGTTTCTAGTGAGTGCGCCATATTGATCACTTGTCGGCCATCTTCCCAAAAAGGAACAAACGGACGAAATGTTTCTCCATTCTCCACCCTGGCCAAGTCTACCGTTGGAAGCGCTTCAGTTTCCGCTCCGTCGACTGGAACCGGAACGGAAAGCAAGAAAATGGCCTCACCATCGCACTAGAGCCGGCGATGAAAAATGTAACCTCTCGCGACTAGATCAGGTGCGGTCGAGAAAACAGCAAACAGTTCCTGTTCCTGCGGCTGCGCTACCTCTGGTGCGTTTAAAAAATCGTCGAGGTTTGTCTGCAATTTATCACTTTTAATTGCATAACAAGCTGCTGATAAACCGGGCGTGGTTGGGCTCGTTCTATAATGTTCCGATTAGCACGGTGAGCGGGTTTCCCCCCCCCCCCGCTTACGTTACCGTTCCCACCGGTCCCGAGAACTTGCTAATTACTTCGTCATTTTTGTGTAATGAAAAATGAACAGGCCCCGCGCCGAGGTGAGGGGCAGGTTGCGGGACGTGCTATTTTTTTCGGGGCGGGAGGTTGCGGCATGTCATCGGTTCGCTGAGCGCCAGCGTCGTTTCTCTGGTCGTTTCCGGAGCGTTGACGATGACGCCCGTGCTGATGACGATGATGATTACGTTGCGCTGTTTGTTTGCCAACGGCTTTCCTGTCGCTAGTTTTTGTGTGCCACGTGGTGTTTCCGGTAACAGTTAAGGTAAGAAAGTTATCATCGCCCCCGCCCAACCAGCTTGACGCTTTTGCCATTTTCTACGTGCGTCCCGTGTTAGCGGGTGGCGAAAAGTAGAAAGAAATAACCAGTGTGACTGCCATTTACCGTCCTTGGCTCCGCGAACCTGCCTGTTAATCAGTGGGAGTGAATTCGGTAAACGGGAGTTACGACGGGATGGGGAGGGAGACGGGGAGACCAAACTCCCAACACCAAGTGCCATTGTACGAGGCATTTGCTGAAGGTCGATACGAAGGTTGGCGTTGACAGTTGATGGTGCTTCAACCGTGAAGGAAACGCGGTCTAGACTTGTGTTCATTGACGCCCCACTTAGCGACACGGGAGCTTAGCACATACAAACAATAAGCGCAACCCCCCACACGCAACGAGTCCGGAGTTTTGCTAGAGCGCATGCAACAACAAGCAAGGAAGAACAAAACTTAAAAATGAAACACGTTGTTCGGAAGTTTGGAGACTGTTCTTTTAAAGACGGCCATATTCATAAACGTACTTCACATACGCAACAATCAACACATGGCGTTCAAATGAGCTACAAACACAAACTTCGAATTGATTGTATCTACCTCAACGCATAGAACATATGCAACAATACAACACGACACATGAAACATGAAACAAATGGAAACAGAAACTAGACAACTTTACGCAAAGAATAAGGGGAAAAGATTAGTTAAATAGAACATTTAAACGTAAAGCTTAAAGCAATTAATGGAAAAACAACAAACCAGAAAGGAATTGGAAGAGAATAAAATATTAATTAAACTATACTAATGTACCGACTGGTTAGACTACAAAGACGAACAACGATTACAATAGAAACCATGTGAAGAACAAGCGTAGTAAGATCGATAGCACTTTGTAGTAGATACGTGTTGATGTTTGATAGGATGTGTTCTGTTAAAGGTACACTTTATACAGCAACTGTTGGTTAAATTCTGTTTGTTTTATGTGAAAAGTCTTGTTTTTTTTTTGTTTTAGTGAAACTTTCCTACTGTAATACATAATCACAAAGAATTATATGTTGCTAAATGATGAGGAGAGCTGTACAGTTATGAGGTTTTGTTTATTAAATTCCTGGTTTGTGAAAGACTGTAGGTGCGATGATGTAAATGATGGAAGGATTGGACAAGGGGGCAAGGAACGGTGTATGTATGGGCGTGTGTGTACGTATGTATGATAAGTATAGAAAATTTGTTAACACAGACCTTCTTCTCCAACTCGCGGGCTCTGGACTGCAACGTTTCTATCGGTTCACTTATCCTACCCATGCCGGACGACATACCTCTAAGCTGTGCCAGAGCTTCCTGTAAATGGAGCGTGTGAAGAGAGAATCGAATGAGAAAACGGTGTGAATTGATGAGATGCGAGATTGATGATATTCGGCTTCGGCTTCCGTAAGTGTGCTCGGCTAAAAGGTTCACCCATCAATCAGCCACGCGCCGCATAAACGTATGTGTAAGTGCATGAGCGCCGGTAACGGTTTTGCGTACCGGCGATTGGAACTCAGGCGGTAGAAATTGAATGGGATAATCCTAGTGTTTTTTGTGAGCGATGTACGCGTGCGTTAATATATTGAGTCATACGGAGGTTCTCGGAAAAGCCCCGGAAAACGGTTTTCGAAATTGGAAATGGCAACCACAAACGTATTACAGAGCGTGTGAGTGCACACCATGTTTGGCAGCATTCTATCGCCCGAAAGAGTCTTTTGTTTGAAAGAGGACGAAAGCTAAATGATTCAATCGAAGCAAATTAAACGGGAGCAGCATAACGATCGATCGGGCCGGAAACAATCGTGTGAACAATTGGCAACGCTCCAAGGTTCAATAAGATGTGAATGAATCCCCCACCCCTGCCCCAATAATGAGCAGCAAAAGTTTTATTAAAGCCAAAATCCTTTTGCAGACTGTTGCAAGATGAGTGAACATTATCGGAAAGCAATTAGTACCATCCTTAATTTATGTTCTCTCTCTCTGTTGGTTTTCATTCTTACCGAGCGCCTGATGGTTCAAGCGTGTGGTAGTAGATAAAATTCTAATTGAAACGATTTTTTCCTGCTCTTATGGATTTTACCGAACAGAAGTGAACAAACACAAAAAGTCCGAACAGTTAAAAGAATGGAAATAAAAAAGAAAAATGTTATAAAGCATATTTAAAATGAAGAATGGTGCTAAATCGGATAAATACTTGCAACACAATAGAAATAATCAATCAAATATTGTCTGTGTCTGAAGGCCATTATGTAGCCAATCAACGCTTCCAATTGGAGCAAAATAGGACAAGAGAAGAGAGCAAAAAAAAAGAAAACGCATCGATATGATGTACCCTGAGCGCTATTCGATGGTCTGGAAGTGCAATGCTTTAATCTTTTATCTTTAATAAACCTACACAATGGCCTTTCCAGAGCAGAGAGAAAAAAAGAAATGGCCCACTTCTTTCGCCCAGTAAATGTTATCACACCCAACCAAACGGGGGCGCTCTTTCCCGTCGTGTCCTCGGTGGATCATTTCCAACTTGGGCAATAAATCGTAGCAAAGGTGACAAAACATCAACACAAATGAGAGTTCTTTTTTTTTTTGGGGTGGCGTGGGGAGAGTCCTTGGTGTCCACTGACAGCATCGACGATCCCACGCGGGAGATTGTTTTTGAGCAGCAGCCTCGAGCGGTGCTTTGGATGTCCACGCGCAAGTGAAGGACACCAACGTGTCCGGTATGCGATAGCACCTCACAACACATAATGGTGTGTCAATGGCATAATAAGAGCCGTTGTTCTAATCATGACTTCATGAGCATAAACCGTTAGTATCGTTCGGAACGATGACGTGTGACGTTTTTCGGACAACGGAACGGTAACGGCGATGTAACGGCGAAACCAACCTGCCGGAAGAATTTTGTATTGTGAATGCCTCGTGGCGGTGGATGATGATCGTGGAAGAATGTGCCCATGGAAAAGAACGTGTGCGAACGAAACTGAAAAGGATTCGTTCATGAAACATGATAAAAGATGAGGTTATGGTTTTTCATATCGATAGAGGTCGTGAGATGGTTCATTCGAAACAATGGGTGACCATCTGCGGGGTGAGATTTTCATTTCGCTCTACGAAAGAACTGAACGAAAACGGCACACAAACACACAGACACATTAGCGCACGCAATGGCCGCGAATGATGCCGGTTCGTTATTCAAAAAACTAGAAGACATGCATAAGATAAGATAATAAAAGGGGAAATTGAAGAGTGGTTATTAGTGGTTAACTTGGAGCATTAAAAAACCTTTAAAAATATCGTGCATTAAAACTGGTTTCGGCTAAAGTTCTAGTGAAAGAAACGGAATAACAGGGGTAACTATTTGAACGAAAGTAAACGCATACTTACACAGGGACGGGCAGTTTCCTGGCGTAAACGTACCAAAAAGGCAGTACGATTCGTTGCTAATTAAACTGAAGACAATTTCTTTAAGATTACCCCACCCCCCCGAAACATTCAGCCAAATCGGATGATTGCCATTATCCGATGAATTGAACGCACGGGTGAAATCGTGTGTACGAACCGTTTCAAGCACTAAGTGCACGCTGCCATACATGATTGGTTGGCTGTAGACGCAGAACGGCAATGTCATTGCCCTCGCTGTCATTTTGACGTTCATTAAGCGCCACACTTTCGTACGGCTCGTGCGCCACAGACAGGCAAAACGGGGCTGGCACGAGTGAAAATGATGGCATCAACGTGTAAGAGTGCCGTCGTCGCCAAATCTTCACTTTTGTGGGTATAATCGAAGGGCACAAAGTAATAACGCTTATGTCATAAGCTGGGTTGGTGCAAAGGACGCTTGGTTTTTTTTTTTTGGTTTTTGCTACTATCGTGTCTCATCCCCTTATCGTACGTGTATGTACGGCAAAAGGGTGAAATGTTGTTGCGACCACATGTCTCGCGCTTCGTAGCGCTGTGTGTAATAATGGATAAATTGTGTCCCATTAATGAAACCAGCAATTTCGTACCGTCACGCCGGTACTCGTTGTGTGAGGTTCTGCAGATTCGTGTGGTAAAAGCAACAGAACGAATGTAGTAGTGAAGCGTACTCGACGGTAGGTTTTGGAGAGGTTATGCAGTTAACTAAAGTTGGTTTTAGCATAGAAAAGATGAAATTACACTAGAACGTCGATTATCCGTGTTCCAGGGCAGATCAAATAATCGGAAATCTCGGTAATTCTGGATGTTTTTTTTAGTTTTTTCCACTGTACAAAGTTTTTGATTTTATTTGATTTTATACAAAACTTAGTATATATTTTAGCTTTTTATAGCTCAATATTGAAGCTCCCACCCAGCTTTGGAAAAATTCGAATTTTGCATTTCATATGTCCTATCGCCTATGGAACTGTCACCCAAAGGTTAATTCAACATTAATATATGCTCCACTGTATTAAGAAAAAAAATTATTAAAGCTTACAACAATTAGAAAAAGCTTTTAGATGTTATTAGAAAAAAGTTAATAAGAAATTAGAATTATTAGAATTATTATTAGAAAATAGTTAATTAGAAAACAGTTTTAATACAAACTTATCCTGAGTTAAGCTACATCGAAGATACGCGACAATCGAGATACGCTACACTCGAGTTACACAAATTTTCAGAAGTCAGCAATTCTTTTTTACATTCAATTTAATTTTTAATTTTCTTTTTGCAAAGATTCCCTTAAATATGTTTCTTTTTATAAATTTTATTATTACTTTACTTTGAGGTATTATTAATACACATTGGTAGTTAAAGTGATGTCGAATTAAACAAAACATATTAACATTCAATCCCAGACATAAGACTTATAAACAGCGTGTCAAAAGATTTTCAATTTAAGCTAAAATTCAAATTAACTGAATTCCCATAATTCGCGTAACTCCAGAGTCAACTGTTAATGAATAATAATATCATCGAATTCTCTTTGTTTGATCTTTTTTGAGATGTTTGAGTTAAATTCTCATTTAGCAGATAACACAAAACTAATAATAAAGGGATAGTTTAACACGCCTCACAAAAGCTCATTTGCTCTCACCATCAAAGCCGAGATGATATTGCAACATCCTGAAGCAGTGTTTGTTCCACCAGCACTTCGTTTATAAATAGCACAGTTATTTAAAGACCCTGACATCGACGGTTGATCGACAAGCGTGCGAAAAGCACTCACATAGCTACACACCCCGTACATCGGCCACATCGGTCGGTCGGTGCAATCTAAAATGTCCACCACGATACTCGAGTCATCAAACGGCCAATGCAGCTCGAGGACACGAATCGATTGGGATACGATCGAACGAGCGAGTGTCGGTGCTTTTGACGCAAGAAGTGCAACGCATCGTCATACAATGTGTACCGGTGTGTTGCTAAAGATAGCACAGCTGGAGACAGATGGGCAGCAGCATTGGCGAAAGCGTAATAATGGTGGAACGTTGCGGAAGCAATTTTGCACTTTCCCGCGTCAAAACCGAAAAGCATAATGCTTTATTAGGTACGAAAGCGGAAAGCTGAGGTGATTATCCAGCTTTGGCTTTGCTTCTCGCCAACATTGGGAAGAGGTGGAAAAAAAGAAATCCCACTATTGGGAATCGATTTTTCCGTGGCAAGAATATTGGCCGTAAGATTGGGAAGATGGCTCTGCAGCACACAATCTGTCTTTTCGGAGTGTGATCTGATTTTCTACGGCCAAACAGCATTCCAGCCCGTGCGGCCCGGGAGAGCGTTTCCTGCTACCCGGTATTTCCCGGAAGCATAAGTTTCGGCGAGCGGATCACACGGTTCCGTTTATTGTTTCCACACGAAAGCCATGATGTCGCTGTTGCTGGGCAACTTTTCGTGTTTCGGATTGTTTCTTACCCTCGTCTTCTTTTTCTTTCCCACGTGCTATTATTCTCCATCGAACCATTTTGGCGCACGGTGCGAAAGAAAACGAAGAACTTTGCCATGTTGTTTAATTGATTCGGGGTAGCAGGGTGGGCTCATGTTTTTCGCAACAGCAGCAGCTATTTTGGCATGTTCGTTTTACTCGTTTCGCCAAAGTTTTCAAGCGTCCGCTAAAACTTGATACGTTGTTACAATCGACGAACAAAAAAAAAAACATGCAATAGTAAAAACAATCCACCGGCCAGAAAGGAAATATCTACCACCAGTGTTGTGTTTCGTTGGGAATGTTGTCGAAGAAACATGAAACAGTTGGTTGTGTGGATGTGTTGTTTTTTTTTCCTCTTTTTTCTCGAGACTTTTGTTTTGTTTGGCATGGAATAAATTATCTGTGTGCTAACAGGACTGTCGAAATGTTGCTGTCAGGGGTAAAGAAATGTTATCATTGTGTCTGCATTTGGTATAGATAGATATAGAGAGAGAGAGAGAGTGTGTTTGTGTATGGGCTGAAGATCAAACAATACCTTGTCTTTTAAATAATGTATAGCGTATAAATATGGAACAGAACCATCCATTACATACATCTTGGGCTTTGTGATGAAACGAAAACAAAAGCCATAATGAACGGGCTGTAAAAATTCAAAAACCGCTTATGTATTTGTTCCAAACATATACTCCTTGTATATCCTTTTCCTTACTGCACATAACACATCACACATTATTTGGCTTGGAACGGCAGTTCCCAAAAAACCATCCTAAAATTATCGATTTTCCATCGAATCAACTCAACCTTTGACTCGATTAACGGGCCCCGCTCTGCCATCGGAAACCCATAACCATTAAACGCTCTTTATGGTAATCTATTAAGCCATCAGTTGTTACTGGCTCATAACGTCTTACGGTTGACACGGTTCAAAAAGCCAAGCCAGAAACTGGCGGGAATATGCAAACCCGTACCGCCACCGCAGAGTATTCTAAGCCATACTTTACACGCTGACGGCGCGTACAGTCAGATAGGTCAGAAAATAGGACACAGCGGAAGGGGTCTCGGGGGTGCGAGACGCGGAAAAAGAAAACACGTAAAGAAAATCCATCCAAATGGATTTTGATTGCAAAGTCTTGTCTGTGTGAAGGAGCTGATGGAAATCGATACTTTGATACGCTGCCGCTTGATACAGACACTTAACGTACGGTGGTTTACCAAGAGGGATGTGGGTGGCGGTGGGAAGGTAAAGGGAGAGCAAAAATGAAATGGTTGGCCCGCTGTATGATGTACCCTTTTTTGCATCTTTTACTATCATCACCGTTCATCGCCCTCGGGCAGCGTGTAACGTTAGCGTTCTTGGTTGATAAATCCTTTACGCCATCTTAATGTAGGATCTCATCGATTGGTCAAAATGCTATCGAATGTCATAATTTGTAAAGTATAGCTTTAAATTGTCCTTAAATAGATATGAAACGTTGTATGTGAGCATATACATGTAAAATGTTAATATCCAACAATAACGAATCTCTTTACAAAATGTCTAGAATCGTAAGGTGAGTTAAGCTGAGAAGAAATTAAATGAGATGAGAAGTGAGATACATTCTGTGCGACATTATGCTCCACCTTTTATTCAAGTCACCTCATTATTGTGAGACACAGTCCGACATCGTCTTTCGGAAGAGCCTGTTATTCGTCAGATGTCTTTTATCAATGAAGCTCTCTCGTGATATTCCTCTAAATGAGGAGATTTTATAATGAGTACTGTTGTGACACATTAGTTCATTTAGGTGAGTGGAGCTCCGTAATTGAGTGAGCGGAAAAGTGAGGTTGAGTTTGCTCATATTAAGAAGATCCTTCTTTTTTCATCTCACCTCATTTTTGTGAGGCGCAATAGTGAGTCTCTTACGAAAGAATCTCCTTTTCATATGATTCTATGAGATTCTTCTTTTCAATTCGACTCTAGAGTGTGATGTAGAGTTGTGATCAAATACTTCATTTAGATGAGAAGAGCTGAGCTCCCTTATTGTTCATTCCTTGAGGAGTTTTTTGTTGCATAGTGAGACTCCTCGATTAGAGTTTAAATTAGGCTAATTATACGTTCTAAATTTGCCTTCCATTCACGCCATTTTATCACATGTTACTTAACATATGAAAAGACACAAGAAGCTCACTCACTTGCTTTAAGAAGCAGTGTTAGAAAAGCTCTCCTCACCCACTCATTGCCCATGACCTAACATGAAACAAAATGTGTATTTAATGACAATATTTTTTTGAGAAACTCGAAGAAATTCATCCAATGCCTTTAAAGCAATAAATCAAATGTCGTTAGAATTAAATAAAAAACTGATGTTTCAGCTTTTCCGTAAAGCGTACTATTCTCACCCTATCTACCACTGCACCTGTGGTGTTGAAAGCGCATAAATTATTGATACCTTTGGCACCTGGAGCCTGATCGCGATTCGATCTCGTGCATGAAAGACGAGAACAAAAAAAAATCTAAATAACATAAACAAACTCTTCAGTACGCAGACTGGTACAAGATTTCCCCCATGGTTCGAAGTTCGAGCAGTGGCTGACGCTACACCAGTTTCCCATTCCCGCCGGATGATGGGAGCGCTGGTTAAGTCAATTTACTGTCCAAACAGGAACATACCTTTTGCTGCTAGCAGTTCTCGCTCATGAACGGTGGTTTGCCTGGAGTCATCGCATCGCGGAGAAGGCAATAGGGAGTGTTGTTGACTTTAACTGGTATTCGCCGACTGAACGGAGTACGAAAAATGAATTCTACCTCCGATGGGTTATGGGTTCAAATTCGCTAGAGTTATGAGTTACGGTCGACGTCTCATAAATAATAGAAGTTCAACGTTTTCGTGCCGACTGGCGTTCCGTGTCGTTCGGTAGGCTGTCCAGATGTAGAAGCAAACCAAAAAAACGAAGAAGTAAGCGCAACCGATAAAACGCACCGTACGATGTTCCTTTTCCTTCCAACGAGAAATATATCGGGGGGGCTTTTTTTTCTTCCTTGAGCCTACCGGAACGTCAGACGGTTGTTTGAAGTCTAAAAATATATTGCGTTCCCCTGTAGAGTCTCCCACGTGGGCGTCACATCGATCGATTCTGTAAACGTTTTTTTCTCGTACTCTCCACACTCTCCATCAGTTGGTAACCGTTTTTCAATTGTCTTGTCATGATTAGAGGGATAAATTATGATTTACCGAATTGAACGGAAAGTGGCTCATTGGATTCCGCTTTGGGTGTTTTTCCTTGCGGTTTGGGACTGAAATGTTTCGCTATATTTATCCCCCCATACAGGATAGATGTACATCCCAGCGTGAATTATTTCCATTTTTCTATCCACAAGAAAAAGACTAAGAGCAACTCTTTTCGACATTGGACCATTCGTTGCTCTGGCAAGCTGAAACAGGGACGAAGATTGACAACAGATAGGGTAGACATTTGCAATCGGGAGCTTTTGTAAGGGGGGGATATATGCAGGGGAATAATTTATGCTCGGGCCAAAAGGAGACTGAAGTTCGTCTGGAGGTAATGGCTGTCTGTCTGACTGACGGACTGTCTACGGGAAAGCTTCCTTGTCTCGTCCGTAAAGTAATGACCTATTGAGACAGTGGAATGTTATTCTGTACGAGGGTGCATTTCGGTATCATTCTGATTTTTTTTCTCAAGGAATGGAAATCAGGAAGTTCCTGACAATATTATGAGCATGAGGTTTGAGTTTTTTTCATGTTAGTCTTAAATTCATTTCTCCTTGATTGATATTCGATTTTCTTTAATAAATTGAACAGAATACATGTATGAACTTTCCTTGTTGCAAAGCATTACCTAATTGCGTGGAAATCGTCTCTAAAAGACTGAAACAAACGCTTGAAATCCTACCAATAAACCTCACAGCGCACGAAGCATTTTGGAATAAATTTGCACCGACGGGATTTACCCGCCTTGCGGAACAACCGATAAGATTTTGGGACGGACAAATTTGAAAGCTCACCACCCTCGCGTGTACTAAAATCCAGCAGGGGGGCAAATTTGAGAAGGAAGGCTCTATTGTGAAAGGGTTCCTTGCGTTTTTCACTTCAAGGTTAATGGGATAGATAAAGCCCCGAGAAGAATAGGTGGTGAGATCAGACGAGATGGCAAAAGCCGGATAATAAAATTCACTTTTAATAAAAAACCAACCTAGAACTGCTAAAGAAACAGCGCGAATGCAAATGTATGTAAAATCGTAATGTAAAGTAGTGAACGTACCATAATACCGTGTGTGTGTTTCGTTCAAAATGAATATATCGAGTAAAGAATGATAATACTCGGCAGGAGATGCAAAAAAAAAACATGGAGCTCTGCTAGAATTCTCCATTCTTCCGAGTGCTTCTAAAGAAGGGTGGCTGACTTCCGGTGGTGCACAAAACACCGTGGAAGAAAAATACGACACAACCGTGGCACGTATACAAGCGTCGAGTCCTGTTACCTTTCAGCAGCTTGCGCCCAAATTTCGGACGAGCGTACGGGAGTATGAAAGTCTTTGCATAAACCATCAGCTCTCATCATCTTTCTCGTGTGCGTGTGTGTACACGGCTACCTTCCGGCGTACACTCAGCCGATGGAATTGGAACGGCTTGTGGGGTGTGTCGGGTTTGCAACGCCACATCGCACATGCCTACACATAAACGCCATGCCTCAATTGTAGCACATACACGACGGTACCTTCCATCCACTGTACGGGGTAAGACGATTTTGGAGTTTAAAATCTTTATGATCATGAAAGCGGTCTTGTGGGTGTCTTTTTTCCGGTGAGGAGCAAGTAAAAACCGGCTTAGTGTGTGTAGAAGAATCACGAGCTCTTGCTCCGGTGTGCAATCTTGACTCATTTCCTGCTCGCAAGCGTAAGCATCCCGCATATGCAAAATGGCGATTGTGTCTGCCTTTTATGTTTAGTGTTTAGGATTTAGGGAAACGTACCGTACCCTTCGTCCGTGCGAAAAAGGAACCGGCACAGAAACAGGATCCATTGTTTTTGGACTCCTCCAACACACCACCGAGACACTAACCTGCTCGTGAAAGTTAATCATAGGCCGCAAAGAAACATTTTCCATTTCCCACCACCAGTTGGCAAACTTTGTGCGAACCGGGTTCCTAAAACCCGGTGAACCACTAATTGGATGACGTTACCAGAAGATCGTATGCGTGCGTGTATGTGTGTGTGTGATGGAGAAAATTATTGCAAAACGAATCCCTAACGAATCCCTGCCACTCAGTTTACCGGTAAAAGATGTAAGCAGGTTTGAGAGAGAGAGTGAGCGTGAACGAGCGAGAGAGAGAAAGCAAGATGTCTACGGGACAGTTCACCATCGTCGCCTGGTTTGGTGTGGGCGTGTTGCGGTCGGCTGGCTAATTTACCGGACCGACCCGCAACCCGAAATTGTGCGCTGCGCTGCTGAGCTTCGCAAGGATCAAAGGATCCTTGCCTATTCCGGCTCGGTAGGCCTCAACGAGTGGAAGCTTTCAAGTCAATTACAGTTGATGCCGGGCGAAAAAGCTCATGCTCATTTCGGCAAAAGCAAAAGCCTTTCACCTTCGCTGGGTGGGTGGGTGGTTGGTCCGTATCTACCCCCTGAGGGCAACTATGAGCAATGGGAAAGCAATGGTAAAGCGAATGCTGACAGCAAAAAGGGGGAGGGACACAAAACAAAACAAAAAACCTCCACAAATTATGGAATTGTTTCGCAACTTTCAACAAAGCTCCCCAAATGGGGTACCCCTTTTTCTACCGGTTTGGAAAATCGCATGTTTTAAGCCCACTATCGGGATGATTTATTTCATTTATGGCAGGCCAAAAGTTGGCCAATTTTTGACTTACGATTAGCATTACAGATTAGCTTCACTGGCGAGCAGCAAACATCCGAAGCGAACTACGAATGTGTTTATTAGCAAAGTAACGTGTTTGAAATTAGCTAGCGTGCCTCGTTCAGCCACCGGTTCCAGCCACCGAAGCCATGCATCCTTTGGAGCAAATTTCTTCTCATCCACATCACAAATCACCTTACGCAATGGCCATCATTTTCGCCGCTAGCCGTCACGCCCGAAAGTGTTTTTTGTTTTTGCTTTGGTCAGAAAACAGGTTCCAAAGCTATGGCGGTGCGTGCCCGTTGGCTATTTTTTCACATTTATCAGCAACCACCCATAGATGCTTCGATGGAGGGGTGGCGCTGTGAAAATCTCCACCAAACACGCAAATAATCGCTCACACAGTGTTCGCGCTACAGCGACTAAAATGCAAAACAAACTCCCAAACCCAGGTGGAACGCGATAATGAGTGAAAGTGAAATAATGTTATAAATTCTGCCTTTCGATTTGCCATCACGTATGGGGGGCGTGTGTTAGCTGAGGAGTTGAGCTTTTTTTCCTCTCGCGACATGAGGAACAGTACTAGCAGACGTACAGTATTTTAACGAGCAATATGTTAGTGTTTAGCTACTACACCAGCACAAAAGGTAAACTGTTTCGAAACAAATCATTTATGGCCCACGCAATGCACAAAACTTTGCCCACGAGCTTACACGGGGGCACCACAAAGGCACACAGCAAACAATGGAAATAGAACTCAATAATGGCCGCGGTGTACTATAGCGGCACGGGAGTAAGTTCATCGAGTAAAATTGGTCATTATTTATTAGGGGGTTGTGTATGTATATTGTGCTTTTTTGGAATGGAGTGAGGGACGAACATTTACATTTAATCAACCATTTTGGGAAACTGTATTAAATGCAAACAACCATGGTCCGTTTCCTCTGTACTGGTTGTACGCGCACTGTTACTCATTTTATATAATTTCCACAGCGTACCGCGTAGTTGGTTTGGTACGGTTCCAAAAATGCTTCCCAGAATCGAACCATTGTCCTGGATGGTGGAAGCACTTCCTGTGTATAAGCACACTCGTACATACACCAATACACTTATTATAATTAACTTTCAATTTTGAAAATGATGCTCACCGTGTAGGTGAGTGAATCCAAACATTAGGCTCTATTTTGTGGGCGAATCAAGTACCGGGGGTTGAGGGGGTGTTGTGAACAACCTCCCTTTCTCCGCATTATTCAACACGGTTTTTGTAATTGGCACGTGTGCCAATTTTGAAAACTCTGCGCTACATGGTCGATGGGAGAAAATGGGCACACCGTGTCTCTCACTCTCACACTCTGCTTTCGGTTTTGTGTCCCAGTAATATAATGATTGGTTTTGTGGGCAATTGGTGCTGGTTGGGATGTTGGGATGGGATTTCAATTGTGCCACACCACAACAGTTGCGTCAAGCAACAGACGCTACTCGTAAATTTAATTAAAAGCTTTTAAACCGAAGCATATGGGATAAAATGGGGAATTTGGGCAGAAAACGGGGGTCTCCTCAATAAATAGATAGCATAAATGATCATCAATCGATTAGTGTGAACGATCCGTGCCCTTTAACGGGATGTGCTTAATAATTTCGTAATTCCATTTCGTTCAGCATGTGAGGCGGGAGAAGAAAACAGAACGTCCCCGGCCAACATCTCCTTCGAAAAATCATTTTCGCAACGGTTCATTTATGGTGCAGCTGGAAGAAAAACTGGTACCCAATCAAATGGCCCAAACAACAATCACAAACGAGCTAATTATACAGCACCGATACTCGAGTCAGCCGTAAACGCGTGACGAGCTTGGCCGGCGGGATAAGAATCATACACAATTAAACATCCGAGAGTTCCCGAGCGTAACGAGAATTCTATGTTAATTCACCCACCCCCGAGCTCGATCGATGACCCGAGGTGCTGTATCAAATACTTTGTGTTTGTTTTCTCTTGTGTGGCCATTTTTGTTCACAGAAAAGGTCACTTAAATGGGAAGGAAAATGACCGTTGATGCTGATAAATGTGAGCGGATTTTATTTTGGGTATTCATCTGTTTTTTTCTAAAACAATTTGAAAAGGTAAAGGTTGTTTTTTGTTTTTTAGGGAAAATAAATCTTTAATCGTTTGGAATCGAGAAGTTGAAGAAAGGTATCTATTTGTAGGTCTCATTAAATGTCTCTTAGTTTGTTTTTGCTTATTCCCGCTTGTAACTAAACTGTTGAATAAATTGTTTGATATACCTTCAATTGAAGATTTGTTAGTCCTGTTTCCCAAAGCAACTTTAAACCATAATTGAAAATTGTTTTGATATTTTAAAGCAAATAAGAAAGATGACTTGTTTTTCTTGTTATGTGCGTGTGGATGTTTGAATGAAGACGCATTTCAATAATGCTTTCGAACACGAACGATAAACTGAAGTGTGTGTTTGTGAAAGAACAAAAAAAGAAACCGGAAGGCACCGAAAAACAAAAAGAAAACGGACAAAACTTACCTGGTGCGCACGTTCTGCTTCCGCTCGGCGAGCTTCGGCATCCCGAAGTTGCATACTGAGTGAGTCCAACATGGCGTCAGACACCCACAGTGCGTCGTTGGACATCGTCTGGAAGAGCGAAACGAACAAACACAAATTAACGATACCGAAGGAAACTGTGTACCTACGTCGCTAAGTAAAACAATCTTACAATTTTATTGTGAAAGGTGCACGACCAAAAAATCTTCTCCCTTTTCCCGAAAGTATTCTGAAAGCAGCCCATCGAAAGCATTCCGAAGAAATGTAAATTATTTCAAATGACTAACAATCTTCCAACGTTACGAGCTGCGCGTACAAGCGAATGTTACGGAAAATGGAGGCGCATGGTGGCTGATAAATGATAGTGACATGAAAATGGAAACGCGCCAAGGCCAAATACCCCGACCACTACAGAATGAAGCGTAAACCAGTTACAACGCTGTAAGAATGTTCACAATCAGCAATGAGGAAGACAGCAAAAAAAACCCCAGACAAAGCTGTTCGAAATACGCTCAAACACGGGACAGCGGCATCTAATGACGCGTTGTACTGATTCTCGCTTATCGAGACACGGTACGGATGGCATGCCAGGGAGGCAAAAGCGCACAAGATGAAAGCCAACGATCGGTGCCATTATTTTTCTGCTGCGTTTGCATTGCGGGTAAGGTGCGTAACGGATGTGGTGTCGAAGTTTGGCAAGACAATACTACTGCTGCTCTGTCGCTGGCCACACGCTGCGTGATGGCCTACTTTCCGCACCGAACCGGTACGACGTGACGACAAGTGTCGCTTTGCTGAGGGAGGGGTGGAAAATGTTAATTAGATACGGTTGGTTTGTGTTTAAGCAGACGCAAGACATCATCCACAACCTGGGCGAAATGGGGAACCACGGCCAGACACACTCATCCGCACGGGATAGTGCGATAATAGTGCGCATGGCTGGGACGAGACCAGCGAGAGACAAATAAACAATTCAAATCTGTTTTTTGGCGTGTGTGTTTTCCATCAAATTTACAAACATAAAAACACAATTTACATCAACGGTTGTCATGCTGTTTGTTGTGCGTTTCCCGTGCTGTACATGTATACATTTGTCTTTATTCGTCAGGATTAATATTTTCCCTACCAGGTTAGTGTGTGCTTGCTGACCCAATCGACGGGTAGTTTTTGTTTCTTCAGTGCCACGAATTATCTACCATCGCGAGTAATCAAATTTCGATTGGTGCACACCGCACTACTTACTGTCCTCGCTGGATGCGTTCACCAAGCGTTCACAGTACGCCGAGCGCACCGCTGAGTGTATTCAAATTAAGGGTGATGTTTTATTCATCGATATCCTCGATCGGTTGATTGCTCGCTTGCTGTCCCGTACACGACGGCCCACGATAAAGCAACCAATTCTGGTGACATTCAAACCCCAACACCCCATCACAGTTTTTGCCCCCCCGTTTCGTTTTTACATTATTCCGTACCAAGCACCAAGCGGAGGGTGTCTTTTTTTTATTCCTTCCTGTTTTTTTTTTTTGTATTGTATTTTGTTTCCATTGTTTCTCCGTTCGTAATTGCAGGCGAACACGGTTGTATGAAATTTTGAACGATTTGCTTTTATCTTTTTCTTTTTTTTTTGTTTTGTTCAGCCCGTTCTTGTGCTGTAGTTGACACAAAGTAGTACATTGTGCTTTGCATTACTGGGACCTACTTGCCAAAGGGTGCATGCGACTGATAACCGTCCATCCATTTGGAATCGTGAAGGTGTTTTGTGTGTTAAAATATTAATCCTTCTGATGTTTGTCGCTTTTTTCCACTTTCCCCCATTTTGTCTTTTGTATTGATCCGTTTGTTTGAAAGCTGATGGCGTAAGGTGCATTTTGTGCGATGAAAGATTCATCGCTATGAGTGAAAAGGGGCGCCCGAGTGGAACCATTTAAATTGCGAATAAGTGAAATGTTTTGATTTATCTTGATATTCTCGATTCTGCTCTTTGTGGTTATTTTGTATCGATTTGTTTTATGTATAGAAATGTAGGTTAGGAGATAACTTTTCAGTTTGTCCTCTCGTGTCTTGCCAACACAAACAAACAAGAACCGATTAATATTGACACATGTAGGTCATCTTGTACCACACAGTGCATTAATTTTAAATTCTAGTGATTTTCCCTTTTGAGAATGCACTATCCAGGGAAGCTCTAAAGTTAGCTCTGGAGTTACTTCAAAATCCCATGGAATATTGGACGATGCTCTGCAAAATTATAATAGTCTGTCTTATTCAAGATTAAAAAACTGTAAAATATCTTAAAGAAATCCAAGAAAAATTGGTGTTTCAATTTTTAACCACTCAATCAAACTGCGAAAATCTCAGGAAGACTTCAAAGAATAGAGTTGAAACGTGGAACGGATG